>VDFB02137827.1:102538-408151 GCA_007258455.2 Sequoia sempervirens
ATATCATTCATATCATACATCATAGGAAACATCGATCATTTCACATGCATTGCATAATCATCATCATAATATAGATCCGTTAGTCTAAGCATTTCATAAATCACCCATTGCATAATCACAACATACCACATCATCAATCTCATCCATCTCACATCATAACATCATTTAAGTTGTTTAGGATAATGTAGATTTGTTATTCTAAGCATCTTAAAATTATCTCATTTGCATCACCATCCATAACCATCCATTTTGAATCTCTTATCATGCGACGAACCTCAAATCAATCTTTTCACTGATCTCGAGGGGGCAATGTAATGAAAGTGTACTTTTCCACAATCCGAAAAATCATGAAATTTTTAATTTCAATCATAAGTTTATTATTTGAACCAACGCAACAAGTACATTGCTTCAAAGAGGGAAAATGTAGACATGCAAAATTAACATTATGCATTCGATCGGATTCAGTCAAATTAGATGTTGCATTAGGACCATTCATCAATTAATCAAGTGCATTTTCATCCATTCAAATAAGCATTATCATTCAACCTTCATCTTGCATCATCCACTTAATTAAATAAATCAGGACTTCATTTAAATCAAATCCTAAATCATATTCCATCATTTTCTAATTTAAATAAATCAATTATCAAAGTCTTGAAAGTCAAATAATCTAATCAGCATTAAATCAGCATAATCATCATCTAACCCTGATTAAATCTTAATCCTATCCCACTTGCATTATCTAGATCTAGCCACTTGCACAATAAATCAATTTTATTGATTTATTAAAACACTCATTTTCCCTCAACATGACAAGTCAAACATTGCATTTATTGTTGTTTTTCTTGTCCCCCTCTCAAAATTTATTGCAAATTTGAATTTGAATTCTCCCTCTCATGGGCACTCTTCCCAAATCTTGCACTACCATTGACCACTCATCATTTGACAAGTGTCATCTTCTCATTGGAGGATCTTTAGTCCCACATTCACCATCTTGGCCAATCTCTCATCAAGAAAATCTATAAAATAAGGCCTTCATTCTCATTCAAGGGATCCACAATTTTATGCAAGGTTACTCTCTTGGTTTGAGAAATAATCTTGTTCTTCATCTCCATTGCAATACATCATCATTTTAACTATTGATCAAGGGTTGGGAAAGGGTCACTAGCACATGTGACACCAATCCACTATGGAATAGGTGACTTGTTATTGCTTTCCTAATGCTTATAACTTTCTTTTATCCTTTGTTGCATTTTTGAAGCATTTGCAAGGTATTTCATAGGAGTTTACTTTGGTAGATTTGTAAAATGCTAACCCTTGTATGAAGTTAAGTGCTTTTACAAATTTTCAAAAAAAGTATGCTCACAGTTACAACAAGTTTTAGTTTGATTTTTCTGTAAAATGCAATGTGGAATGCAAGTGCAAAATGTGATAAAATGATAACCTAAAACACCTAATTTGATATGCAATTTTGTTTCAATTTTCAAATGCAAGTTAATATGATGTAAATGATATGCAAGATGATTATTTTTTTTGTATTTTTCATATTTAAAGAATGCAAACAATGCAATCCTAAAACCTTTAATGAGATGCAAAGTTGAATGCAAACTAGACACCCTAAATGAGACCCAATTCAATGCAAAGAGATGCAAATGAATGCAAGATCTAAATCTAGGATGAAAGAGGACTCCAAAATCAGATAATTACAATGCTCAAAAGGTCAGGTTCACCATAATGAAACATAAAAAAATTAGGTGGGGGTGGGTTCACCAAAATGTGATGCACCTATTTTCCCTATTTCATTCAAAATATGTGTTATAGGATGATAGATCTGAAATATAATAGAAATAACTATCAAAATGCAGATCAAGAAAGGGTAAAATGCTATGTACCTATCACCAAAGATGATTTTTCAGACCTTAGTAAGGACTCATTCACCCTATGGAAAATGGGTCCTAGATAGGGCTCCTAAAAATCAATTTTTGGGTTATGTTCTTCTATGTTTGCACTCCTAGATTCTAGTTGGCCACTGTTGGAAAGCCAAAAATAAAACCTATAGTTTAGTTTCCATGATTTGACAACTTTTCTTGCAATTTGACAACTTTGCAACTTCAATTTTTCTCTTCAATGGATCTTTAACCTAAAGCTTGCAATCACACATCAAAGAGAGAGAAATGTTGTTTGTTATGGAATAGGGGTTTGCCTTGGTCAAACCCCATTTTGGTAATTAAACCCTATGATGAAACAATGAAACATGAATGGATGAAACAATGATACCTTATTTGAAACCTTGGATAAATCTACAAACTAGCATGAAGTGGCCTCAATGAATGTAGATCTTGATCATGAAACTTGATGTGAAACAATGCCTTTGATATGCTCGATTGATCTTAAACACTACATCACTATATTAGCTCAAACAACATGCATGATGCAATACATCTTTGATATGACAATGGAATCTTGATTGCTACAATAATCTTCAATAAATTTTCCCTTTAATGCCTTAGAAATGCTCTTGATCACACTTGCTCATAAACTTGCTATAATACTTGAAGACTTGAAATCGCTAGGATCTTAGGGTGAAACTTAGTGAAATAACCTTGTATTTATATATATCTTAAGATTAATTTCCAAAATTCAAATATCACAAGCTAACATTGAATTATAGGTTTGAAATCTTAAAAATACTGCCAAAAACATATCCAAAAGAGGGCTCCTAGGTCTAAGTGAGGACCCATTTGCCATAGGTCCTAGGCCACTTACCTAGGACACACATCGAACAAGGTGAAATGTTATGTAAAATCAAGGTTATAGGACTAAGTGAGGACCCATTCACCCTATGGCGAATGGGTCCTAGGTCACCTACCTAAGACACAAATCTTCCAAAATTAAGTGTTGTGAAATGGCATTTATGAATGTCAGGTTTTATCCCTTAGAATTTGCATTTAATTAGGCTTGGATTTGAATTAAAGGGGCCAACTAAGGAAAATTAACCTCAATCAATTAATAAAGCCCTAGATTAGTGTGAAAGTGTAAAGGTACATTTTACAACACCCTAAATAAGGCACAGTTAAGTCCATTTAATTAAAAAGGGCCCTAAACTTAATGTGACTATGAAAAACATATTACAACACTAATTTAAGGCAACATTAGGCTCGTTTTATTATTAATTATTCCCAAATTAAGTGTGAAAAAGGGATACTTTTTCGTACACTACATATGCAATACAAAATATATGTTCGAAAATGCCATATATGCATACAACAATGGAGCCTAATAAATAGTCATTTCCCTCTAGGTGAAGGAAACAGATCATGAGCGACCTTTGATTGTCGAGGGGATGGAGATGTGTATGATGGTGGTCTCCTTTGAATTTGTTCACTTGACCTCCTATTTAAAGATTCAAGGAGCTCCACCTGTTATAATAAAAAGTATACATTAATATATATAAATTACATTATAAAATGAAATATAACAAAATAATCACTTACCGCAACCAAATAATCTCTATGCTCATCCACACCAATGACACACTCATGCTCTGGCATTGTGAATCCCTGTACCAACCATCTAGATAACAATAAAACTACAAATGAATAATCCTTTGATTTTTTAATAATAGGCAGATAATACAATGAATATAATATGAAATTTAATAATCTGCCTCATACCTCTATCAAAGGTATCAAACTCGCTACTGTTGCAATGACACCATGCTACATTGTCTTATCAATATCAGGAGGAGTGCCTACTTGCATCATCTGAAAATAAAACATTAGTCCATTGATTACAAGTTTTGTTGAAGAGTTGCAAATAACATAAACACATAAAATAGTTAGGTTTGGTCGATGGGATCCCAAGAGATAATATAATAAAGAGGTCTATAGAAGGTGAGAAATTAATTGACACCACTAGCCTATATTTTTGGAGATCAACAATATGAAAAAGTGAAATTCATAGATTATGAAGTACATAGCAACCTGAAATCAAATTAATCAGAAAGTACAAAGCATACTTACAAACTATCTAGAACCTTAAAGTCATTAAGCATTATTCATTTATGAAGTACAATTTCTTTAATTTAAAATTAAAAATACTATATATTACTTGAGTGAAGTTCTTTGATGACCACATCCACTGCTAGGTGTTGTCGTCAAAGATCCAAGATTTCAACATCCAAAATGAGATATAAGAATACCATTCATATAACGTTCAACTATTCACATGTAATATTTATAATTCTTTACTAGTTACATACCTCTGCAGTAGATGTCGTCATGTAATAGGGAGGTGGAGGACCGTTGGAAACATGGTGAACACTATGACCCTAAAATTTCATTACAATCATTGAACTAATTTAGTTAATCTTGCATTTCAAAAATGAAATTTAATAAATTAAATTAAATGAACTTGTTGACATTTACCCAACTATCAAAGCTGAATGTATCACTCAGGAGGGCATTTGTCATCACCATCTCATCAGTTGCAGATGTACCCTGGGCACATGCATCTTGACTATCCTTAAGATCATAAACATAGAGTGGCCCACAATCTTGACATAAAGGAGGTGGAACTTGACTCCTTGAAGACTCACCCGCCTCACCTTGTGCTAGAGGCCTAGTATGCTATATGAGGCTCTGAGTGAGGGAACTAATGGACTGCAAGGTTTCCATCTCAACACTCTCCTTCACAACAAAAGGGATAGTCATGTGCTCATATGTTGGTCTAGTGAGTGGTCTTGTTGGCCGTTGTGCGTCAATACGTGCCCCCACTTTGTCCTGTGCGGAGCCCCTACCTCTACCCTAGAACTCCCGCATGTCAAAATAATTTGGGATTTTATTGAGGACAAACTCACAGTAGAGTTTCCACAAAAAATATTGTGGTACCTCATTGTTGTTTCATGGAGGATGGTAAAAACCATCCACCACCTTTCCCAAAAATGGTTCTTTATCCCTTAGTGGTTGCACTAATGGATAGGGAATCTCTTGCATGTAGGAGTAAGGGTTGATTCTTTCTCAGGTTTGTGAATAGTGCACACAAGTCAAATTTTGATTTTTTTTCATCTTTAACTTGTTTATATGACAATTTGTTTGCATAAAAATTGTCTAAGCTCTCGTCTCTTCTTAGACCAACTATTTATTTGCTTGCTAACTGAATCTACATGAGATATTATGGATTGAAGTGATTGAGCAAGGGAAATTCTATGCGAGGTTGTTCCTGAAGGATCTCTCAACCTTGCAATTAACTCCTCAATTTGTTTTTTGTTATTTTGAATTTGCCTCATTAAATATTTTTGTCTTCCTAGAGCATGATGATGAATTATAGGAGGTATTTGTTGAGGTTGTTCTTCAACAAGGGTTTGAGCATCAGGTGAATTATGATTTTGAGGAGGATTTGGGGGTGCATTAATAATTCCTATAAATTAAATAAATTTACATCAAAAAACATACTCAATCTACCTATTTAATACCAAATTCACAAAAAAATAATAACTTACCCCTTTGACCTCCTCGATGTCGTGATGACATTTTGATAAAGAATTAGCAAAGATATGGCATGACTTTGGTCTTCCTAGAACACGAGCACGTGAAAGATTTTTAGGCTGCAGAGGAAGTTTTCAACAACATAAATTAAACAATGAAATGAATTTTACTTTTTTTTTTTGCTTAAATAAGCAATAATGCGAGTTCACATTATGTCTGTTTTTTTAATTTTAAAAGTGGGGTGGCCACTTTTTGGCCCTCCATATTTATGCACCCGCCCTACACATCTAGACTCAAATCATATATCAAAGTTTATTTATTAATTAATTGATTATTGTATTGATTAGATTGTATATTTTGAAGGGTGTTTCTTTTATTTTAATGTAATGAATATTTCACTACACTTGGATTTTCACAAATTTCCTTTTACTTGAAACCCATGGAGCACATACATGTTGAGTGAAAAATTCATGAAAAGACCACCTGACCCAGTTTCTACATTCTATCTCAAGTATTTCTTGCCATCCGTGTGTGTGTAATCATATTTTCTCTTAATATATATCACTTTCCATTGCCCACCAAGGACCTCAATTTCTAAACATGTTATATATATAGTTAATTATTATCTTGCATGACGAGAATAATCATCACCAACAACAACCACCTACATACTCATCTAACAATCATCATTTCCTAGCTTCTTGCCCATGTCCCAAGTGATGAGTACATTCCCTTCTAGCTCATCAATTTTCATCATTATAGATAACAAAAGGTGACTAATCATCTCATCAAGAACCTCAACACTTTAATATGAATCTCCATCCAATTATTAGGTATAACCTTATGACTAATGACATATATTTCTCTCTATCTTTTTTGTTTGTTGTAATTCTTATGTGACCTAGATTGCTACAATTGATGGATCTTAAGGTCTTGCCTCATAATATAAATGGGTTTCCTCCCATGTAAGTATTTTTAGTTTGTTAAATAGTCAATGATCTTTACTTTTATGTTTTTTAAAACCTCGCCTCAAAGGGAGTCCTTAGACTTGAAGCTTTGAGTTTATTACTCCTACTCACAGTCTTCATGTAGAAGTGCCTTTAATTAATGGATTCATAAATGTTGTTATGTTTTATTGTTTATATGTGCATTCTATTTGTTACTTATATGATTGATGTAGGTTGAAATAACCTCAATACAAAATACATGCAAGATGAATGTAAGTTTAAGCTTTGAAAATAGAACTAAATTGATACATACTTTTGACATATTGCCTACTATTTATTTTGTTTCTATAAACTCTATCCTCCTCTTAACTCATTTCCTCATCATGGTTAGTGTCAACTAGATTAACACCAAAAGCAAACTACATTAATAAAGTAGATCAAGGTTTAAATTTAGACAAGAAAATTACCCTCATATAAGGAGCCAACCTTCTCTAAATATTCTTGTTACATTTTAGGAAATGCAATTAGGTGGAATGGGTTTTTGTCATGCCCAAAATTTGCACTATGGGCGAAAACACAACTAACAATTTTTTTTTGAAAACCAAGCAACCCATGCTAGCTCTAAAGTAATAATCATGCAAGCTTTAGCCATATTAATGTTAAAGATATCATTAGGACAACATAGTTGATACAATTGAAGTTTTGGTGCAACCTTGAGGGGTTGTGAAGGTTGGGCTTCAGCTTACTTTAAAACTATGTTAGTGGGTATGCAACCCTTTCTAGGGTCATTTTTCCCCTAGACAATTTCATGATCGACTACCACCCACTTAGGTGAAGCAGGAGATCGGAAAAACATGCCAAGGATACCCTAACAACATAAGAGGTACAAAGTCGATCACGAATAGCTTGACAAAACTCAGTCTTACATATTACAATTTGATTAGATAAAGCTTGAAATAGGGATGAAGTCATTTAATGAAGATTTAATTTATGAGTAATTAGAAGGTGATCCCACAATAGTGGTTTACAATTTTTGGCCAAACTGGACACTGAAATATTTTTTTGTAACTAAATCTTCACTTTCAGACACCTATAGCGACTAAACCGTGAGGAATTCAAGAAGATGATGCAAACTAGAGTTTTATGAAATTTTGTCTATAGACTCTAAATATATTTTTTTCAAAAAATTTTAAATCAGATTGCACTTTTTCCATCTCCCTCAAAAACTAATTTTTTAAAACAACATTTTTAAAATGCCACACTCATTATAACGATAACTTTTTTTCCATGAAGGATAAAATTCTAATTCTTCAATTTAGATTCTAACTCGAGATATCTAGTGCTTCCACTTTGGAGATAGTTTTTTATTGAATATTTTTCTTTAATCAAGTTTCAAAGTCAAACCAATTATAATTCAAACATAGCACTAATGAATGTAACTTTTGTATATATCAAAATTTAATTTTTTCTCTTTGTTGGATCAAGGACTTCAATATCTAGTGCACTCATATTTTTTAGGATTTTTAATAATCGCTATTTTTCCACATGTGAAGAAAACTTGATTTTTGATGAAAAACCTACATTCACAGAAATAAAATAAATATAATAATAATAAAAATTTATTTAAAATTATACTTTTGGGAAGCTTATAATAAGGACTACATACTTACAAAAAATAAATTTTAAATTCATTTGATCCCCCAAAAGGTAAATCAAAAGTGGGTTTTTATTACCATTTTGATAGTTGTAAAGGAGACTTTGTTATAGGTATGGTTTAAAACTAGTAGGGTTCTATCCAAGGGGGTTTGATTTAAGGTAGTTTGATCAAACCCTCTTCAATTGGAATGCTTTAAATGGAACTTTTTAAGGCTTAAATCATTATATTTTCTAAAAATATGTGATTTTAACAAAAATCTATTCCTCCCAGAAATTGTAAACCAGCTTTGTGGGATCACCCTAGATCATGGTTCAAAATGAATACATGCTTATAATAGAATAAAACCTGATCATTTTGGGTGATGATTATTGCGTATAACATCAGGATATACTACACCTAACACCTCTAAGCAAGAAGAATAGAGAGGTGAAGTCTAGTTTGATGTCAAACTTCGAGCATCGATAATACACCCTATTGGATGCCTCGATCAAAAGATAGGAAGGGAAGGTTCAAGCCTGAAACGTCGAACTTCGGGCATTGGCAATACTCTTTGTCGAATGCCTTGAGGAGAAGAAGATTGAAAAAGGCGAAGTTTGCTTACGTGTCGGACATCGGGCTTCAATCATACCCTATACAAAAAGCCACAAGGAAAAGAAGATCGAAAGAGTGAAATCCGAATTAGGTGTTAGGCATCGGGCTTCAGTCATACTATTTGCTGAAAGCCTCAATCGAAAGGAGATCTAGGAAGGTTTAACTCTGAAACGTTGGACTTTGGTCATCGGTAAAGCCTCGCACCAAATTACATTTTGATGAAGAAGACCAAGACTAAGTCCGAAAACGTTGGACGTCGAGCTTCGACAATTCCCTTTACTGAATACCTGAAAGAAGAATAAGTTGGTGAAGTTTGAAGATGTTGGACTTCAGGCTTCATCAATATCCTCTGCTGAAACCTCAAACGAAAAAAATAGAACCAAGTGGTTAAGTCTGATAACGTCAGACTTCAGGTTTCGATAGTTTCCAAGTTTTCAAGGTTCTTGAGGCCAACATAATGAAAGCCACAACATGTACACAAGTTACTAGAGAATCCAAACTAGGCTTAGTGATTGGTACACCAGGGACTTTCCATTCCTCCCCACCCCTTTTGCTTCTCAATCAAGGCTGTGCCTTTCAACACTTTACCTACATAGCCCTCACAAGTATGGGTTCCATACTTCCCTACCACTTTTTTTGCTCCATGAGGCAAGCACTGTGATGAGAGCATACTAGTTGAAGCCATTAACAATCAAAATTTTGAAGGAAATGCTTTAATTCTAGACTCAACTCATATAACTAGGTTAATTTGTGACTTGATTAAACAACATCCCTCATTTCACTATATTTACACATTGTGGCACCAAGTGCACAACTTATTTCTCCTTTGGCTAAGAGCCAAGATCTAAGGGGTATCCCTTTTTCCAAATTTATCTAGGACACAATCCCAACCTTATCCCTTCATAGTGTTGAGACTCTGTACTCAATAATAACCAATCCCTAGTGAATGCTTTATGTGCTATTCAAATTCACCTTGAGAAAACAAAGGCTATTTGATATTTTCTTTCTCTTTAATTTGGAGAAACTTCTAGAAGTATTTTAGAATCTAAGTGGAAGAAAAAATAACAAAAGCGATATTTTGATAAGTGAAGGGCGCTTAATAACAATAATGCAACATAAAACTGGGCATAAGGAGATGCTTTTTTCTTTAGTATTTTGCCACACAAAGGTAGTTCATTAATTTAAAGTAAATATCAATTAAATAGGTGAAACCCTTGACTCACAAAAGCAATCATTTATGAGTTCTTCCTCTAACAATATAGTCTTACGCAACAACTTAATTAATTTTTTTTAATATTGATTGCTCTTTTTAAAAAAAGAAATCAAGAAAAAGATTGACAGTTCCATTATTTTTTATGTCTTATTTTTAAAATTTTAAAATTATTTTAAAAAAATTGAAAGTTCCATAGTTTTATATATTTCTTATTTTAAAATATTTGTATATGCAGTAAATCTTTTTATTTTTATTACACATAGCATCATATAACAATTTATGAAAATAAAAGTTCAAAAAAATGAGAAAAAAATGTGCAATTATGTAACACACTTTTAGTTAAGGAGTGATTGTATAATTATGAGGAGAAAGAATAAGTATTATCTTAAGGAATTTAACCCCCATGTGATCATCGACAAAGAAACTTACAAGAGAAAAATATTCTAATTGATTAGTTAAGAACTCATTTGCATTAGCTTTGATGTGAAATTGGAAGGCGGAAAATACCAAAATAAGTTCTTGAAGAGAGAGTTCATATCATTTGTTCTTTTAAGGTATTGAAATCAATTTTTTTTTAAAATTTCATTGTGATGCCTACAAGAACATTAGTGCCAAGTACACTAATAACTTGGTTGATGCTGCTCTACCCAATTTATTTATTGAGGGAACAATGGAACAACAATTGCAATGCTACAATCTTTCAAAATAAGTTGATTCCTACCTTTCAATGCACTTCACAGATTCAGTCCATTTTTGTACACTTTCAGATTATCCCTAAGGTGAATATTCTGAGGCCCATAACTCCTCCATTGATTGATAAATCTCGTCCTTGGGGTTACTTTGATGGGGCTTGTCAAGGTAACTTTGCTCTTTGTGGGGCGGGTGGCATAATATTTTACAATCCAAATCATTATATCACTTTTAGTGCTAGTTTGTGCTGCGGTACAAATAATTTTGCAGAGATTATGGCTTTGAAACTTTTGTTGACTGTGGCCAAGGATAGAAGGATGGATCAATTACAAGTTTTTGGTGATTCTGAGGTCATCATCAAATGGATAAAGGGGCTCTATCATATTGAAAATATCATCCTCATGCCTATAAAAGCTTTGATTGATAGGCTGAGTCTAAGCTTTGTCCATATATCCTTCACACATGTTTACAGGGAATTCAATTTGGAGGCAGATACACTTTCAAATGAGGGTTTACTTTTGACTGCGAATAGATGGGAACTAACTGAACACTTGGCAGATTCTATCTCGCAGCGTTATAACCTCTGTGTGACCAATCATTCATGATGCTCTTGTCCACATTTTCTTTTGTGGCTTTGCTCTTTCTTCTTGATCACTATTTTTCTTTCCTGCTTCCTGCTTGCTTTCACCATTCTTTGGTGAGCTCTCTTCTTTTCTGGTGGTTGCCTTTTGTTTCTTTCTCCTAGCTGCTGCCTTTTTCTGGCAGCACTTTTGTTTTTGCTTACTACCTGTTTTTCTCCTGTAGCTTCTACAATATGTAATATCTTATTTTAATATGATATTATGCATTTTTTCCGGGGGGGAAAATAAAATAAAAAATGGAACAACAATTGAAAATGTTGAAGAACTCATTATCACTTTAAACAAAAGAAAAAAAATAAAAGACAAAAGACTTAGATTGGTCTGGTAACTACACTATTTTTTATTAAAAATAAATAAATTGGAACTACACTATTTTTTTTTACCTTTATTCTTCGTCTAATTTCACTTACAGCAAACATTCTAAATGCTTAATATTTTTAACCGTCTGACCGCCTTTCTCTTATAACAATGAGCAGCCAACAGCTATCCATACCATGGGCTGACTTTGGCAGCGTTCTCGTTTGCTTCTACATATTCTCACTCTTCATCAATCGTTTGCTCCACGCCTTCTGCTTTATTTCAAATCTTTCCCTTTTCAAACGGGTGGCAAATTTCACCGAATTCCCACAACTTGTCTTCATTTGCACGTCCTTGACCGTGTCTTCAAGGGCTCATAGCAACTGGACTCACTATAATCGATCTCTCTTCACATCAAACGGTCGACAAGTTATCGTGTGCGCGGTCAGTGAGGGGCAGAAAGACTTCACTGAAAGTAGCGGAAGGGGAGGAGGAGGAGAATATAAGTTTGGCGACGGCGGCGGAAGCGGAGAAGTAGGAGGAGAAAAATAAAGAGGAGGAAAAGAAGAGCGTAAACAGATGGCTTTGTCTATGTCTCAGAAATTTACACTTGCCTATGCAGGCTTGCTTGGAGGTAAACTTTTCTCCGCCTCATTTTCAAGATTTAATTTTTCTTTCGTATCGCTAACGAACACACACACACAACGAGTAAGGTTTCTGAAAATTAATGTGAATTTAGTTTAGATCAACGTTTTCAGTCTTGAACACACATATAGCTAGCCGAAAGATGGATTTAAGTTGCTTAAATCAGTTTTGGTAATGACCTATACATCGTTAATTAAAGATATGATATTTTCACAGTATGAAAATGGAAACGAATGTTTCTAATAAAACTGTACATGAATTTTTTCTATCAATATTTTGAATCGCACTTTATGATCCATCATAACAATAAGTAAATCAGGCTTTATAATCTATTATCACGATAACTAAAAATAATGAGATAAATTGTATAACTAAGCTTTATAAAAAAAGGAGAGGAAAAAAACATGAGATCAAGAATAGGGAATCTAATTTATTTTCCTCTCTTTTAATTTGGCTTTTTAGTGTGCTTAGATTCCCTCTCCTCGGCCTCTCATTTTCTGCTCCTACTTCTTCTCTCCTTTTTCTTATTAAGTCAGTTTTGCAATTTATTTCATTTTCTTTCCTCGTTCTAATGATGGTTCGTGGAGTGTGATCCAAAATATTGATGAAAAAAACTGTCTTCACTATGCTTTATCAATTATACATATTTTTTTATAACAAAAAATGTGTTTTTATTCACGTTATTGCTCCGGTCACCTAGAATGGCATGTGTGAGCCCAAGAATGTGGAGACTCAAAATTTGAACATTACATATGAATTGAAAGAAAAAGTCCCAAATGCCCTGGCCAGGCCATGATCTAGAAAATGACCTTTGCCTTTGCCCATGCTGTTTAATTTTGTTGGCAAAAGTGTATGGTGCCAGAAGTTTTATCACTGGTTTAAGCGCACAAAGTTTTAGGCATTCCCTTGGCACTCCACATGAACTTTTTAGTAGTAAGTGTGACCAGAATATCACTAAAATATGAGTTACTAGATTGTGCATTTCAACCTGAAACAAACTTAACTATCTTGCTTGGGTCAGCTGATTCAACCAGAAAAATAAATTGAACGTCAGCAACCAAAGAACTTACTCTGACAAATTGTACTAGAAGTCTTGGAAATGGAGAGCTAGAAGAACAAATCCAAATCTGGTGGCTATTCATCAAAAATTACTTCAGGCGAATTGTAGAATGCAAGATAAGTAACATCTAACAAGCCAAATGATCAAGTAGAATGCTAAGAATCTTTTGGTTAGGCCTTCTTAACAGACAATTTAGTGAAGTTGTTTTCGTGGCCAAGTAGTTTTTAAGTCTCTTAAACCTTCTTGGTCTAGGAAGAGGTTAATATCTCCATGCTATGTGCATTAAACTTGCTGAATTGTTCTCAAATGTGCTGAAGAGATAAGCTTGTATTTCTTTGTATGCAAGGTTCAAGATGACAGTCCTGAATATTTCGTCAATATTATTGATGGAGGGAATGATTTGTCCTCTAGGAGGCACAATTAAAGCCACAAAAGAAAAGGGAATGTGCAAGAAGCTTAAGAGTGCTAGAAACTAGATCACTTCGGTTGATATCTGCAGTAATTGTAACCTTGTAAAAAGATGCATTTTCACCTCTAATGAACTTGTAGATTCAATTACATTTATTTTTAATGGATATTAATTTATCTAAGAATGACTCATATAATACTCATATAGTCTTCTCATAATGGAAGGGGTCAAATACTGCTATTCATTTAAGTTTGTTGGCAGGATGGGACCAAACGGGTCACCTTTACTAAAAACTTTTATATGTTAATTTTTTCAAATCGACTCCTCTACATTGTAGGGACCTATATACCTATACAAGTGTTCAACAATCAAGGGTATAACATTGTGCACATTGCTCTCTTTGTATGTATATCCATCATTCATGCATGCATACCTATCATTCATATTTGACATCTTCAATTAGATTCCATTCTTCTTGCCTGTGAGGATGCAAGGTGACGGGGTCTATGTGAAGTGCCTTCCCGGAAGGTAATGAAATTTTCTTTTTTTGGTGTTTGTTTGATTTGAAGGGAGCTCGTTGTATGTTGTCAAAGATGGTGTTAAAGATGCTCTGATACCACTGTAAAGTTCCCTGGCTGTGGTGTGTAATTTCTCTTTGCAACTGTTTATGTTTTCGGAAACTTGTTTGATTATTTAGAATGTTTCAATGCGTGTTTACATGAGCATTCAAATAAAATATCATAGATGCTGAAAGAAAGGCTCAGATTCAGAGTGTAATATTCAGACTAACATGGAAGTACTGAGAACATTCATAAATACATTCCAGATTTCCTTAAAGACTTTTCTGAGTATTAAACCAGGCTGATGTAAAGACCTCTCAGAAATTGACACAACTAATAGAAAGTCCATTTTCAGACTGTATCATGAATACCACCATTTTGGACTGCTAATAGACTGATTGCAATAGTTTGACAGCAACTTGTGTCAATAAATGACTGATTTTAGTTAATTAGCTGCTCAGAAATCAGTTTCAGAATTATACAAATACGGGCATAACATTCTCAAAAATATTTATCATTCTTAGATGAATAAGACTTGGACGCCCACAACACTACAGAGGACAGATATGCAACTGTGAACAGCTCAGGAATGAACCTAAAGTGATTTCCAGAACTTATAAGGAAAATACAAATCAATACAAGAGTTCTCAGACCTGGTAACGCAGTTGATTCCAACCTTGAGATGAAGATAAACCCGTAGGGAAGCTCCCAGCAGACACGTCCACCACAAATACCCCTGTTTTCCAAACGAAACTCATGAAATATGAGTCGTCTTGCTTTACACACTCCAACGCCTATGCAAAAAGCCTCTAGCAAAAACCACGAGCTGGATACAGAAATACAGAGACGTTTTCTTTCTTTGCAAACACGTCTTTAACAGTTCCGCCCAGATTCCAACAAAATGCAACCATATAATGCAACGTATGGTTGAATAAGAGGCGCCTAGGGCTTTTACAATGAAGCACGCCTTCAACACCAGATTCTGCACTCCAAAATCGACTCCACTGTAGCCGCTATATCTCTGCAAATGAGGACGCGAAAACGTGACGTAGATCTCAAGTCTCTTTCAAAATTTATTTCCAAACCCTCACCCAAATCATTCTCACATCATGAAGAATCATTGCATTCAAGATCTTAAAGTCGTTCCAGCTAGGAGGTGTTATTTCACACCCGAAACTGAATCATTGTTGTATCCAAACCCTAGGAGCATAGCTCGAGCTGGCCATGAGAAGATCATTCTATTTTTTCAAAAGTGCGAATGCCTTCTTCTCTTTTTCCTTTGTATTTCCTTCATGCCCTAAAAGTGGCGAATTTTCTTTTAATTTGCTCACAAAATAATAAGTGACTTTTGTATAAGTTCATTAATGAAATATTTTCATAGTCACTTAAGTCAAACTTCAAAAAGTCATTTACAAGGAATTTAATTAATTATTTAATATTGCCTTAGAGAAATAATGAAGCTTAGGCCAAAAATTAAATAATTAAATAAACGATTCTCGGTGTTCAACAATTGCCTTCGGGAATTAAAAAGGCAATGGGGTACTCAGAGTGGCTACACGGAAGGGGACATTACAGTCTATTGAATCCTACCATTAAGAACATCCTTTGCCAAATAGGATCAAAGATAACCATCGTTAAAAATGAATAAAGTCTAGCCAGCTTTCTATTTGTAAAGCTCTTCTAAGAAATGATGACAAACCAATTCAATTAATTAACAAATACAATCTCATGCCTTTTTGCACTACAACCTGATTCAGAAGAAGGATGTTTCTAGGACCTTGAAAGCCAAATCCTCTTGGTCATCTGATGAGGATCACTTGGAGCAAGAGAAGCAACATTTAGTGAAGATTTTCAGAAATAATTGTTACTTGAGGAGACAGATTGCTAGGGCTTTTCAACAAGCAGAGAGGGGTTCTTACTTCAATGTCAATCCAAAGAATTGAAATAACACCCTCTAGCATTTCTTCCTTACATTGGGGGTATCTCCATAAAAATGGCAAAGAATTTAGGGCATCAGAAATTTGAGACTATATTCCTTCCAAAAAAAACTCCGAAAGGTGCTTAAGTCCTCTAAGAATGGTTTGTGGGTTTTAAAGGAGGAGCAGAGGAAATAGAAACAAACTTAATGCTTTAAAACAGAGGATTTAATTTGCACAGAAAAGACAGAGCATAAACATGACAACCCAGAAAATTCAGAGCAAGAGATAAGAACAGCTACAGCTGTTTATGAAACCAGATCTGCACATAAATTAGCTTAAGATATATAAATATATTCATAGATAATAAACAGCAGCTACAGCTGCACATAAAACTCTATATTACTCTGTTCTGGACCAAGCTTAAGCTGGACTATACAATAAAATACAAAATGGCTCATCTCTTCTCTTCTTTTAGGCTTCGCTGGGCTCACGGCAAAAGTTAAAAATTGAAAATTAATGTGCAGCTACAGCTTGCACAAGTTAAAGATTAACATCAACATAATGAACAGCTAAAAAGATCATTAATGCAAGTCCTCTTAGATGGCGCTACATAATAAGAAAAGACAAACAAAATACTTGGACAATAAATGCCCAGCTGTGAATAATTAAAGTCTTTCCAATATGGTTTGGAGCCAAAGGCAAACATTGGGGTCCGTAGCATTCCTTTTTCTTGTGGGTAATTTTGCACAGTCAAGATGGGGGGGGCAAATTAAATGAAATAACATAGAGCAGAAATTCATTTTAAAGAGGTGGAGAAATCAGCTTTAGTAGAACATTCGAAGCTCTACCAAGCATGGCATATGTGTAGAAAAGGCTAGGATCATCATGAAGGAAGATAAACACTTCAAGCGTAGGTTCAAGAAGGTCCAAGATATTGGAATACATCTACACATTTTAAATAGGGATGAAGACTTAAGCCTAAGCTACAATATGCTGTATCAAATCAAATCTGTCTAGCAATATGGAATACTATATACTTCTTTAGTGATGAATGAGGCTTATAACTTTCTTCATGGCTTCATGACACTTTTTTATTCATCTGGCAGCATGAGTCCTATGATCAACACCATCTTTGGATATGATCTCTTAGTTGGTAGCACCCTTCACTACACAAGCTTTCCATGTCCCTCTTTTTTGGGGACAATAAATTCCCCTAATGTTCTTGGTCATTATACTTTACATTGCAGGTGTAAGGAAAACTGTTTCACATTGATGTTAACATCATATGTGTTGCTTCACCTTTGCCAGGTTTTCTTTGTCATCTATGCACAATATCTTATTGTCGAGTATGACTGAATACAGCAGAGGCGTTTGTACATAATCATTTTCCCTACTAATTGAATGAGAATATTTCATAGACATCTCTCTAAGTGAAGATGTCAACATATGAGCTGGCATCATATCATCACATATCATCACATATCCAGCTTACTCACATGTTTAGTGAACCCAATCATATACCTTGACGCACTGTCCTAAGGTCAAAAATACAAGTAGCCTGCTGGTGACCTTTAGTATTTGCCACATAGAATTGCCCATATCAAATCGTTGCATTATATAATCCTTTCATATTGTGATTGAAATAATAATCATGATCTATATTTCTATTATTTGCTAATTGTCTAGTTGCATATTTTTACAATATTTTTCTCTCTATTCATTTAGAGTTTAGTTAAAATTTGCATTTATCTTTATTCATCAATTGATGTTATGCTTTGCTTCTGCTTAACACATCTAAGTATTGATAAGCTAGAGCATTGTTCCTTGGATACTCTTGGGATTCCAATCACTTTTTAATTTGTATGTTTGGATGGATCGTTTTCAACACAAAACATGACCCTAAATGCACTGTGATTTAACCTATAAGAATTTCATGAAAGAATCATAAAATATGCAACCAAATACATGATTCTCATGGGCTATTATTGTCATTTAAACGCTTAATCACCATTGTGAATCAATCGACTTTAACATGGTTATAATATGCAACAGAACTACAAAGCACAAGCATAAACTTCCACATTTTGGTTGTTTTCGGTTCTTTTGTCAGCCAATATGGTTTTGCCATGCCATCCTTTGTAGCTTAGAACAATTCTAGGCATATTGAATGTGGTAGTCATGCAACAACTTGATTTCAGTCGCGGTGCTTTCTCTAAGAATTATTATGACATCTAAGTAACATTAAAAAATGAACTCCAATAATGGGCTGAGAAAATGATTTCACATACACACTTTAAGGCAACACACATACCCACGAGCATAAAATATGTTTTTTATGTGTTGAAGAAAGTAGCAAAACCATGATGGAAACACTCCATGATAAATAGGAGGAAGCCAAAAAACACAGGATTAGGTTATAAAGCAAGTGTGGTGTTTGTTTGAGAGTGCAAAGGCTCAAGCTTAGATTGTATGAAGTAGAAGCATCAAAGATTAGTTGGAAGAGAATGAAGAGTTACAAAATATTTGATATTTTCTTGGTAATCCTTGCCTTTTGTCAGGATTTATAAATTACTTCAACACAAATCCATTTTTTTATGTCGTCAAAGTATTTCAAACTGTTAATTTGGCTTTTTCTATGAAACTAAATATTAAATAGGTCAAAGTTCTCAGAATATGATCTCTAATCAACAATGTTGAACTTATGTGCCTCAAAAGCACTAGCATGCAATTATGCTGAGTAATTTTGTAAGGTAGGCTTGCTATTATTGGCTTTGCAGTTTGCAACGTTGGCTTACTATTATTGGCCTTGCAGTTTGTAAGGTTGGCTTAATATTATTTGCCTTGGAAATATTAGCCTTACGTGAGTTAAAGAGCGGAAACAAGATTCCGTTATTATGAATATGAGAAGTGTTTCTCCTCTAGGAGTATTAATTGGGAAAAAAGCAAAAGAAGGTACAATAAGGTTAAGGGCCTTAGAGATCATAATTCTTTGCTATAGCTGCTGCTAGACTGAGTGAGAAATGCCTTATTTGTATAGCTTATGTTAATGAACCCTAGTCCAAATTTTGCCCCAAACATCACTACCTTGTTTGCCAAACCTTTAAATTAGTGAGAAATATGTGTGACTTTTGGCTTAAGTGAGAACTGCATTACTTGTATAGCTTATGTAAATGGAGCAATGGTAGGAATCTGGCCGCAAGGATGCTGCTAACTTATTTGATTAACAATTAAATAAGTGAGGGATATTTGTTGGAAATGTGTCTCAACTTATTGGCTTGACATTGGCAGCGTTGTGTTCTCCTATCTCCTTGATCAGTCAGACTGTGCTCCATAGGCGGGACTTTTGGCACATTGTCTAACTCGGGCGGTGTTTTATCCGGTTTGATAAACTTATGAAGATTGCGCTTTAAGGTTGGCGGTGTTTTCAAGAACATGTCTAACTTACCGCTCAACAAAGAAAAGTGAAGTGTGGGCCCCGACAGTCGGTGAGACTTCACCCATTGTCTCCTCCACAGACCAATATCCCTTGTTGTGACGTCTTGTTTACTTTGTCGGCGAGAGTAGCTCACTTTGGCAGGAGTTTCTGAGATGTCTCTTCGACATTCCGAAACTCCGATGGAGTATCTTGTTAGCAGGAGGTTGCATCATCGCTGAGACATTGGACAATGTCTCCTCGACATCCTGATGAGGCTTCATATCAAAGAGACCTGGATTGTGAAATGTCTCTTTGACATGTTGATAGAAGTCTTGAACGTTCTTGTCGATGTGACTTCGGGTGTTCGTCGTGACTTTGGGCAATGTCTCTTCGACAAGCCGATAAGCCGAAAGACTTGGAACGGTAAAGTGGACATCAATGAGACATTTGTGTATCGGTGGGAAAAGCTGAAATTTCTCATCGACATGGCGATGGACTTGGTCATCAGTGTATCGTGAGAAGCACATATCGGTGTGACTCGAGTAGATTGACGAGAGATTGGAGTGTGTCTCTTCGACATGGCCGGGTATGGTAACTGCTGATTGATGGTTTGTTTGCTGTAACAAATGGGAACTGAATTGATATGTTTCCTGCATGGGTCTAGTGATGCAGATTGATTGGAATTCTCTCAGAAGGGAAAGTGCTATAATGTGTAATGCATTGTAATAGTTCTTGAGAGTTGTGTTGTGATTCTGATCAGGAATTGTAATGCTGCCTGTATTGAGAGTATGAATTGACATCTCTGGAAGCAACAAACTGTAACTCTGTATGTGGACTTTTTCCACTGTAATACAAAGTGTTTTTGCTTGGTGTGTGGGTTTTTCTCCCGAAAGGGTTTTCCCACGTTAAATTTGGTGTCCATTCTGTGGTTGTGTTAAATTTGTTCTATTCTATTGTTTTGCTAAATGTGCATCTTTAATGAACTGTAATTCGAAATCGAACCATATGTCTGCATTCTCTTCTTAGAATTAGCATTAGGAAAGCGTTTCCGTACCTCTACTTTCCTTTCAAGTGGTATCAGAGCCTGGCCAATTGTGTTATCCTTGTGGGTTGGACAGGTTTTTTGTGCCAATTCTGAAGTAGGAGTCTTATAGAGGAATCAGGTAATCTCGATTGCAGATTAAGATGGCAAGCACATCAAGGAAGATAGAAATTGAAAATTTTAATGGTGGCAATTTTCAGTTGTGGATACTCAAAATGGAAGACCTATTGGTAGATAGAGATCTCTAGATTGCTGTGTCTGGAACTAAACCTTTAGGAATGAAGCAAGAAAATTGGGACCTGGCAGATAGAAAAGCCTAAGGGTTGATAAGACTATGTCTAGCAAACTTTGTTCTCTTGAACATTCATGAAGAGAAGTTTGCATCTTCTTTGTGGAAGAAACTTGGTGACATTTATTAGGGCAAGTCCTTGGTGAATAAGTTATTCTTGAGGAAGAAGCTGTACTCTTTGAAAATGGAGGAAGGGGCATTTGTGGCTAATCATCTAAATACATTCAATATGCTCATTGCTCAGTTAACATCTGTAGGTGTGAAGATAGATGATGAGGATCGCTGTATGCTTTTGTTATGTTCTTTGCCCGACTCGTGGGATCATTTAGTGATGGCTATTGGGAGTACGACAACCACTTTCAAGATGGAAGATGTGGTTGCTTCATTGCTATCAAAAGAGATGCGAAGGAAATCTTCTGAGATGGCAAAGGAGGCTCTTGCTATTTGAGGCAAATCGGAGGAGAAAGGCAAGAAGAAAGACAAGAAGTCTAAATCAAAGTTTGAAGGGAGATCAAAGTCTCCTAGCAAGAAGTCCAAGGTGAAATGTTGGAATTGTGGGCAGCCTGGTCATGTCTGTAAGGATTGCAAAGAGGAGAAAAAGAAGAAGAAAAACAATTCTTCGGATAATGATTCTTCTCAGAGCGATGCAAATGCCTTCATTGCAGCCTTGGCTACTCAGGAATCAGATGATGTCTGGCTGATTGACTCAAGTGCATCTTTTCACATGACATCTCACAGAGCTTGGTTTATGAAGTATGAACCATATGCTGGTGGAAAGGTGTATCTGGCAAGTGACTCATCTCTTGAAATAGTTGGCCATGGAGGAGTCAAAATTCAATTTCTTGACGAAAGAATCAAAGGAATTGATGGCGTAATGGATATACCAGGTTTGGCTCGAAATTTACTTTCTGTTAGCAAGCTGAATGATGTTGGTGTGCAAGTTTCATTCTTGAATGGTGGCTGTAAGATGACTAGAGGCTCGATGGTGCTGGCTAGGGGTGCTCAAATTGGTAGTTTGTACAAGCTGGACGCACATGTTCAATGCAACAGTGCCTCTGTGAATTCAAGCAAGGCTACTCGTGTAGAGAACGAGACTGAAGTTCCTCTGGGAGAGAACTCTTTGGAGGTGAAACTCCCTGCAAAAAAGACCATGTTCTGGCATCAAAGGCTCGACCACATTGGTGAGAAAGGCTTAAAAGCTTTGAAAAATAAAAACCGGGTTGAAGGGCTTGATGATTGTCACCTTGAGTTCAATTTTTGCGAACATTGTATATATGGAAAACAACATCGTGTTCCATTTTATTCTAGTCCTTATAGATCTTCTGGTGTTCTGGATTATATTCTCTTTGATGTTTTTTTTCCAATAAATGTTCCTTTGTTATCGAAATCAAGATATTATGTTTCTTTTATTGATGACTTCGAAAAGGGCATTTGTGTACTTTCTAAAAAGTAAATTAGAAGTGTTCAATCGGTTTAAAGAGTTTAAGAACTTGGTTGAAAATCAGACTCGAAGAAAAAATAAATGCTTGAGGACAGATAATGGCGGTGAGTTTTGCTCTGCAGATTTCGAAAGGTATTGCAAAGACGATGGAATAAAAAGGCATAAAACAACACCTTACACTCCACAACAAAATGGAGTTGTTGAAAGGTTGAACATGTCTCTGATGGAAAGGGCGAGAAGTATGTTGAGCAATGCTAGTCTGGAGCAGAAGTTCTGGGCTGAGGCTATGGCTACAACATGTTATTTAATAAATCGATCTCCCTCTTCGGTGCTTGTTGACAAAACGCCTATGGAAGCTTGGTTTGGTAAGAAGCCCTCTTTAAGACATGTAAGAGTCTTTGGCTGCAAAGCATATGTTTATGTGCCGAATGAGAAAAGGTCTAAGTTGGAGAACAAGGCTAACAAATGTATCTTCATTGGCTACGACATTGGTGTGAAAGGATACAAGCTTTGCAATCCTGTGACTGAAAAGGTTGTATACAGCAAAAGTGTAATCTTTCGTGAGCTGAAACCTTCTTCAGTGGATCTGCAGTCAGAGATGAAAGAAGAAAAGAAGAATGAAGTAGTTGAAATTCCTCGAACTCCAGATAAAGAGGAACTACGAAGTGTACCTGAAACTGAGGAGAGTTTTGGCAGCTCCGAGAGTTCTGAAGAAGAAGAACCACAATCTCAGCCTTAGCCTTTGAGGAGGTCTACACGTGAAAGGCGGCAACCTGAAAGGTATGGTTTTTCCATGTTGGATGTAAATTGTGCCTATGCTTGGTTACAAGCACTGATGAGCCTAGGACTGTGAAAGAGGCAATTGAAATGTCTGATTCAGATTCCTGGTTGGAAGCCATGAATGAAGAAATGGCATCATTGAAAAATAATGAAATTTGGAGTCTGGTGCCCTTGCTTGAAGGTAGAAAGCCTATTGGGTGTAAATGGGTATTCAAGAAGAAAATCGGTCTGGATGCAGTGTTGAAAAGTATAACGCTAGGTTGGTTGCGAAAGGCTATTCCCAGGTAGAGGGAATTGATTATGGCGAAATATTTTCTTTTGTAGCTAAGCTAACATCTATCAGATTTCTATTGTCACTTGTAGTAGTGTATGACTTAGAGATTGAACAGATGGATGTGAAGACAATATTTCTTCATGGAGATCTTGAAGAAGAAATTTATATGTCCCAGCCTGAGCACTTTGTGGAAAAAGGTAAAGAAAATTTGGTCTGCAAGTTAAAGAAATCTCTGTATGGTTTAAAACAATCACCTAAAATGTGGTACCAAAAATTTGACACATTTGTGTTGTCATTGGGATTTGTAAGATCGAAATCTAATCATTGTGTGTACTTCAAAACTGAAAATGATTGAGTTCTTATTATTGCCCTGTATGTTGATGACATGTTCATAGGAAATAGTAAGACTATGATTTCTAATCTAAAATCTCAATTGTCAGCAAAGTTTGAAATGAAAGATCTAGGTGAAACAAGGTATATTCTAGGGATGGAAATAAAAAGGGATAGAGGAATTAGAAAGCTTTGGCTCAGCCAGAGTAAGTATATCAATACTGTCCTGAAGAGATTTGGTATGATTGATTGCAAGCAACTAGTTGTTCCAGTGTTGCAAGGAACGAAGCTATCTATTGAAGATTGTCCAAAATCTCCTATCAAGGTGGAGGACATGACCAGAGTGCCTTATGCAAGTGCAGTTGGCAGTTTAATGTATGCTATGGTCTGTACAAGGCCAGACATTGCCCAAGCAGTGGGAGTTCTTAGCCGTTTTATGGCAAATCTAAGTAGACCACACTGGGATGCTGTGAAAAGAGGTTTTAGATATTTAAAAGGTACCTCTCAGTACGCTTTGTGCTATCATGGTAACTCAGTTGGGTCACAAAGATCCATCAGCATTCGAGGTTATGTGGATTCTGATTGGGCAGGGGACATTGATAGCAGGAGATCCACCAATGGATACATTTTCACGTTGAATGGTGGTGCAGTTAGCTGGATGAGCAAGCAATAGGCTATAGTCACTTTATCTACTACTAAAGCAGAATATATGGCAACAACACATGCCTGCAAAGAAGCCATTTGGCTTAGACGTTTGTGTTCCAATATTGGGTTCAATGCAAGGCAGATTATTATTTGCTGTGATAGTCAGAGTGCTATTTGTTTGGTGAAAAATCCAACTTTCCATGCCAGGACGGAACATATTGATGTGCAGTATCATTTTGTACGGGATATGGTGGAAGATGGAAAGGTCAGTCTTGAAAAAGTGGATACTCTAGAAAATGTTGCAGATGTGTTAACGAAACCAGTGAGCACAAACAAGTTTAGGTGGTGTGCCGGTTAGATGGGCCTTGGGGCCTATGATATTCGGTAACATCAAAGTTTTGCTAGAAGCCAATAAGTCTTTGTCAAGTGGGAGCATGTTGGAAATGTGTCTCAACTTACTGGCTTGACATTGGTAGCGTTGTGTTCTCCTATCTCCTTGATTGGTCAAACTGTGCTCCATCGGCGGGACTTTTGGCACATTGTCTAACTCGGGCAATGTTTTGTCCAGTTTGATAAACTTATGAAGATTGCGCTTTAAGGCTGGCGATGTTTTCAGGAACATTCTAACTTACCGCTCAACAAAGAAAAGTGAAGTGTGCGCCCCAGCGGTCGGTGAGACTTCACCCATTGTCTCCTCGACAGACCGATATCCCTTGTTGTGACGTCGTGTTTACTTTGTCGGCGAGAGTAGCTCACTTTGGCAGGAGTTTCTGAGATGTCTCTTTGACATTTCGAAACTCCGATGGAGTATCTTGTCGGCAGGAGGTTGCACTGTCGCCGAGACATTGGACAATGTCTCCTTGACATCCTAACGAGGCTTCGTATTGTTGTGACCTTTTCACACATCACCCCATTCAAAATGGGGACCCCCTAATTTTTGCTCCATTTGGGTCTTTTGGCTTTGGTTTTGCAGCTGTCTCTCTTTGTTCCGTCTGTCTTTCTGGGGATGTGCCCCTCTTTTGGCCTAAGTTGAAATTTTGGCTAAGGCTGTGAAATAAGGGTTTTCATTCTTCAGGCTAGTTTGGGGTTAATTTGAGTGAGTGAATTGAAATATGAGCTTGGCACTACAATCATGAAAGCTTCAGGAAGGTTACCATTAAATTTTCACTGAATTTTGACAACTTACTATTTTTAGTAAGTACTCATTTGGGACCTTTTTCTCGGGACTTTTGAAATTCTGACTGTTTCATCACATTTAGAACACTCTGAGCTGCTTGCCTGCAAAATTTGAGCAAATTCTGACAACTTTCTATTTTTAGCAGTTCTGGCTTTGGGAGCCATTTTTAGGGTTTGCATGTATGATTTTTCAATGCATGTCAGGATAGTCTTTATGGGTTTTTTGAGAGCTTCGCGATGATGTAACATGCAAGTCAAGTTGATGACTTACTATTTTTAGCAGGTACCCACATGTAGATCAATTTTATGGGTTTTTCTTGGTTCTTTGAGATCTCTCGGGCAATATGGCATGCAAACACATTTGACAGTTGGTTGCTCACTTTTTCAAGCACTTACTATTTTTAGCAGGTTCACTCCAGCAACCCCCAGATCTTCAGTTTCAGGAGCAAAGTAGTCCAGAACAAAAACGGAGTCAAACGGAGGTCAATAGAGGCACATGCAAGTGAAATTAGGGTTTCCAACTCTGGTGCCTAAAATGAGGGGTAAAACTCGAGAAAAGTGAAAAAACTGATGTATCCCATTGCGATTAGTATCTTTCAAGGAATCCACTGGTAAAATTTGAGCACAATCTACATACTTACTATTTATAGTAAGTCACCTCCAGAACAAGGCTAAAAATAGCAGGTCAGCATGAAAGGCAAGTGTGAACAGGTCAAATAGGTCATGAGGATCACGTTGGGAAAATTTCAAGTCAAGACGGGTGGCAGAAGTTCGAGAATCAGGGATTTACTAAAAATAGAAAGTGAGGGCAAACAAAGCAAAATTGGCTAAGTATTCGAGGGTCACCTTCAGAAGTTTCCTTGACACCCTAGATGCAAAAAAGAAAATGCCTAAGGCATTCAAGGAAAATGGCAGGGCACCACCTCAAATGCGCCCAGCCTCAGCAAGACTCCAAATGCGCCCATCACAAGCATGTTGGATGAATGAAAATTTCCTAAGTCAAATACAAACTGGCAGACCACCCCTTGAAATGCACCCAAGTTGAGAAGGGTAGCAAGAATTTTTCTAAGGCAATGAAACTTGCCTAGCCACCCCTCATATGCGCCCAAGCTTCAAGGAGGTTTGAAAAATTTCCTAAGGCAAAGCAAAATGGAAGTTGACCCCTCTAAATGCGCCCTTGCCATCATGGAGGAGTTTAAAAAAATTGTGTAAGGCAAAAATGGAACCACCACCTAGTAAATGCGCCCAACTTGAATAAGTTAATCAAAAAAGTTTCTAAGGCATGTTAAATGGAAGCTCAAGGGGTAAAATGCACCCAAGTTAAGAGGAGATGAATGAAAAACTCTAAGTCTGGGAAAAACGGCATGAGCTCCGCTCAAATGCGCCATCATTGAGAGCATGAAAGAGAAATATTCCAAGGCATAGAAAATGGCAAGACCCCCATCAAAATGCGCCCATCATAAGCTAGATACTAGAAATTTTTCTAAGGCAAAGAAAAAAACTAGAAGCTTGACCCTCAAAATGCGCCCAAGAAGAAGAAGGTGGAGAATTTTTCTAAGGCATGGGATATCAAGCACAAGCAAGGTGCTAAATGCACCCTTGAGAGGAGGTAGAAACATTTCTAAAGCGTTGAAAATCAAACATGAAAGCACTAGGGGTGAAATGCACCCTAAGAAGAGGAGATACAAGAATTGTCTAAGGCAAAGAAAATGAAGTAGAGACAAGGCAATATGCGCCCTCAAGATGACTTGAGATACACTCTAAAACACCTAAGGCATGAAAATGAAGCAACAAGGTGAAAATGCGCCCTTGAAGTAAGACCTCTTAAATACGCCCTTGAAGAAAATGAAATTTGTCTAAGGCATTGAAATATGAAGCACCCAAGGAAATGCACCCATGATGAAAAGTTATGAAGAAAGCAAAGTTTGCTAGAGAAAAATGATGAACTCTATTAGATCCAAAGATCAATCAGACCTCGGAAATCAAAACATGGAAATTAGGTAAGTGAAGTGGATTTATACTATAAGTGTTTTGATGCTCTTCTTTTTGTTTGTTTTGCAAGGTGAACACTGGAGCCAAAGCATGATGACTTGGGGTGATGGAGGAAGTACTCCAGGACAACATTACAACCTTGGAAGGGGATAAAGTTACATGTTTAAAACTCCTCCATGATGTCTCATTTGCGCCCAAGCCATGAAGGGAGATGTTGGAAGAAACAACTAAGTGTTGGAATTTCTCCACAAAGACCTAATATGCACCCAACTCAGAGAGGCAGGTGGCAAGGAAGAAATGATCGAGTCCAAGACAAGAAAATCCTTCAAGATCAGGATGGAGGAAATGATGAAGGCCCGAGCATTAAAAATCATCCTCAGGCACTAAAAGGTCCTCAAAGCTAAAGAGGAGGAATGAACAAGAAGCTTCAATGTTAAAGAGTGACAGCGGGATGGACTAAAGAACAAAGCAGAGGAAGTCTTCTTAAGTGTGAAGTCCTTCAATGACCCAAAAAATGTTCTTCAACATACTTCGCACAACCCAAGATGCAATAGCAACAAGGGGGAAAATCATTATCAAACAGGAGAAAGAAGTCGCCATCTTGGAGTTGTAGATTGAGAACGTGCATACCATATCACTTCAAGAAATAGAAGCTGCGTTGGCCAAATTCATCCAGTTTGCAGTCAGAGAAAAGAACAATGGGAATGCATTTCTGGACAAGAATCTTCTAGAAGATAGTGGGCATTAATTGCTTATAGTGATCAAAGGGAGAGAGTGGGCAGTCTATGCTCATTTATTACCCCACTCCACTTTTTGACAGTTTTTAGGGCAGAATCTTGACTAGGGCTTATGTGGCTCAATCTGAGCCCTTCATTGTAATTTAATCTGAGCCGTCCATTGGATTTGGCCATCTATAAAAGGGGCATCCCCCCTCATTTGTACATTATCAGATCATTAGACAACTAGGAGATAGAGCATAGAGAGACAAATAGCATAGCTTAGATTGAAGAGGAAGGAAAGTTTTCAAGTTGAATGCTTTGTAAGAGATTGTTGTGAACACTCCTATAATAAAGAGTTATCATTGCTTGTGGTTTCATCTTTTATTGTGGGTAGCTAGCAAGATTTCTTCGTCCTTCCAATTCACTTAGAATCTTAAAGTAGAATTTAGAGTAAAGTAGATTTTAATTCATGCAAGTAGACAATAGTTGTGGAATGTGGTGTTTGATTTGAGTGAGCTTTGTTAAATCCATACCGGTAGCGGGCTCACTGACGGTGGGTTCGCCTTGCTTGGTGAATTGGAACAATGGGGACTTAACTTCAATTATGGTTTACATGTTGGCATGCGTCGTTGTGATAGTGTCTTCATATTGAATCGTGATCTCAATACCTTTAGTTACTCCGCTTGAAGATTGCACTGGTTCTGTGGAAGTTGTCCAACGTGCCAATAGGCTATTTACGTGGGGAGACCCCGCCGGGATCTCCCCTAGTCTGACACCGCCGGTATATTGAATAGTAGACCCGCCATTAGAATAGATCATAGCATTTCTAATCCCTCTAACCATTTAATTTAGTACTTTCCGGTTAGTTTAGGAAACTTGAACTTCACTGAGAAATCTTCCGAATTTTTAAAAACCCCTTTCTCTTTGAGCTCCGATTGAACAATTATGTAAGTCCCCCTTGAGATACCAGCAAATCACACCGAGCCAACTGAGACTACGTCTGCATGAAGGAACCTTGGAGTTGAATGCATGATCTTTCTCGCAATCTTAGCAGGCAGGAGATTTTGTTCAAGAGAGGATAGAGTAGCCGTTGGGAAACTTTATTCTGTGTTGGTGCGGTCATAAAATACCCGTCAATAGAATTGGCGCTAGAAGGAGGGCGAAAGCGAACAACTGAGCAATTGAACTCCGGATTCTATTAAATTTTATTATCTGAGGAGACAATCTTAGAGACTCTTTTAGCCTCCTCCAGCACGTCAACAAAATTGGCGCTAGAAGGAGGGCCCCACAACATCTATATTGAAGTAGAAAGGGTTTTATTGTAAAGAATTTTATTGGAGAAGAATATCATGAATCAAGATGGTGTTACCTCATAAAGGCGTATTTCCAGTGTTGCAGCCTAATTTGGGATTCAACGATGATCAAGAAGATATTATTTTAGGATTGAACAACCTCGCGTGGAAATTGAAGAGGAGTGCAGCTGAGTATATGCGAACAAGCTTTGTGTTAGAAGAAGAAGAAGAAGAAAAGGCTATTTGAATTCAAGTTGCTATTGAAAGAGATTTGCTTAATCAGAGATAGCGACTTGCTCCCGCGCATTGCCAATAGAGGAAGCAGTTACATCCTGGATCATATTAGTTCGTTTTCACCGAACAAGCTTAAAGGAATTTTGAGGTCGATACCCAGTTCATCTAAAGATTTTGTGGAGTTAGAGCTACCTACGAGAGCAAGGAAGAAGAAAGAAGTTCGATCAAGCAAAGAAGTTTAGTCAAGCGAAGAAAGCGGAGAAATTTCAAGTTTATTTAGAACTCCACCTAGCACTTCAAGGTTTGCTCAACCGAGATCAAGTCAAGCTACTGTACCGATGATTATTCAGCAACAACAACCCGTCCAACCTATTATTCAACAACAACAACCGATTCAAGCTACTGTACATCAACAATAGCCAATCCAAGCTATTGTATATCAGCGGCGACGACCAGTTCAGGCTATGGCTCAACCAAGTGGTCAACCAGCTCCAAATGGTGCTACGTGGTTGGTTACCAACTCGTCTCCACTAGAGTTTGCTGACTACCATGACATGACAAAGAATCTGGAGAGTTTCTGCACTAAGTTCCATGTCAATGACGTGAATCGCACTGCCGAAGACCATATCAAGATGTTCGAAGATCACTTACGCAACAGGAAAATTGCATATGCGGACGTGGCTTGCAAGCTATTTTTGTATTCGTTGGGAGAAGAATCTCATTATTGGTTTATTCACCTACCAGTTGGATCAATAAGGTCATGGGAGCAAATGAAAGATGCCTTCATCGGGAAGTTTGGCATACCTATTACTCCTGTGGAGCTTTATCGTCAGTTTGTAGAAGTGAGGAGGCAGGACAGAGAACCCATTCACGCTTTCAACAACAGGTTTCAGAAGGCTCTGAGAAGGTTGTGTGATCCCTATGCCAGGGATAATTACTATTCAACTTTGGATCCTTTGACTGCAATGTTTGTGAAATCTCACCCCGCTCCAGCCAATATGAACCAAGCTTATGCTAAAGCAGTTGAAGTGAGTCAGAGTTTAGGACAAAACATAATTGGGCCCTCACTATATACTTGCCTAATTACGGCGAACAATCAAATGCAAACACTCGGCTCGCCTGGAATCAACAAGCTCTAGCGCTAAATGCAGTTCCCCAACCAACTTATCAGGTATCAGCACCATCAAATTAGTTAGTTCTCCATCCTGGGATGCCTTTGTCCCAGGCACAAGCGACACAACCTGTTTATCTCCAAAACATAGTGCCACCAACGAAAACGCAAGAGGAGAAAGAGGAAATGAAAGATTTAGTAGAGCAAGTAAAAAGGCTGTCAACTGAGGTGACTTACCTCAGAAATCAGAATAATTAGATTCAAGCCATGCAGAGAAGTTATCAAGCACATCAAGGTCCTAATCAAGGATATCAAAATAATCCTCCAAGTCACCAAGATACCCATCAAGGATATAGTCATTAAAACAATCATGGGTATAGAAATAATAATCAAGGATTTCAGAAGAGGTCCTGGAATACGGGGCCTAACAATGGAGGCGTTCCTTCACCGTTGGACAATCCACCACCTCCTGAGAACCATCTTGCAGATAGAGTCTACTTGGCTGAGGCCGCCTTGTCAAGATGGTGTAGGCTACACAACACCAATCAGCACTTTGAGCTTCAATGCCATGAATTCCAAGTTGCAGCTAATATTTTTAAGAGAGAAGGGAAGAATACGGAAGCCACAGAGAATCCTCTAGTTACAGGATATGTTAGTCCTAGCACCTTGATATGATCAGGCATTGATTTTAGAAGATTTCAACTTCCCGCCTGAATTTCAGAGTTATACGCCCCCACCAGTTAATCATAAATTTCTGCCAGCTTCAGCAAATGGTCTCGTGGGGACGCCAGAGTTTCAAGTGCCTTCAGAGGCCCATGCCGCGTATGTATCACCAAAGGAGCCTCTTAGAAGAGATGGTTATGTTTTGCCGCCTCTTAACAATAGCGTCCTGGTAGAAGGAAGAAGGGAAGTGCAAGCTTTTCAGTCAACTGGAGGTGGAGCTCCTAAGGTTTATCAAAGGAACTATCATCAAAATGAACCTCTAACTTCATCAACACCTCCAAATAATTTTACAACTCCCTCACATCCAAATGCAAGCAACAATCCAAGTTTACCAAGAGATTCTCCAGAGTACAGGCAGCAAAATGCAACACAGGGAAGAAGTGGGCAACAAGCTACTCAACAACCTGCTTACCAAGCTGAACACGTGCAGAAGGAGAATCCTCCTAGGGAAGATGTGAAGAAACTTAGTTCCTATGTGTTAGAAGAATTCAAGAAGATGAAAGTTACTCTTCCCCTATATGAGTTAATGAAGATTTCAAAGGTTAGAAACACTATTTTGGGAAGTTTGAATGAAGCTCCTGTTGTGAAAAGTACTTCTCAAGAAACGCCCAATGTGCCAAGGAATCCTATTGTCATCACACAGTCTCGTTTTGCACAAAACACGAATGTGGTACAGGATGCACCTCAGACACCCTATAATGCTTGGGAGGCTCAACAATAGTCTTCAAACTTTGTGGGTGTGGTGCAAGAGTCTTCAAATGCTTCTGAAATCGAGGAGATAGCTCAGCCTGATATTCCTGCAGAGCAGAAGTAGACTCCAAAGGATGTTGTCCCAGACAATCAGATCCAATTGAATAGGAAAGATGAGAAAAAGAAAAATGATTTGACAGATGAGAGGCAAAAGCCAGTGGTGTTCTATCAAGGGAAGGATGAACCAGCCCCATTCCTCGTCTCCATTAGAATTTTTGGAAAGTTATTGCATAACTGTCTGATCGATTCCGGTGCATCAAGTAATGTCATGCCTTTGAAGGTATGTGAGAGGTTAGGTTTAATTCCCACTCCAGACCACCAAAAAGGTGACTTAGCTGGATAAGACTAAAGTTCCAGTTGTGGGAGAATTGAATAATATCCATATGCAGCTGGTAGCAGATCCCAAAGTTCAGAGCTATATTGACATATCAGTTGTGGATATACCAAATGGTTATGGTATGTTATTAAGCTGAGATTGGTCAAGAAAGCTAAATGGATACATTGCGACTGACTTTTCTCACATGTGGTTACCTTGGAGAGGGATTCCAAATCAGATAAAAGTTGAGAGCACACCACAACTTAGACTAATGATCACAGAATATGGTGAGGACAATGAGATTTTGTTTGTGGAGACTGAGTTGGGCTCATATAAGCCCATTAAGCAAGAAGTCCTCATGTTGCAAAGCTCAAATGAAGAAAAAATTTTAGAAGATGCACCTACCTCTACTGAAGTGTTGAACGAAGATGATTCAAGTAGGAGCGAAAGTGAGGGAATGTTCAAAAATTTCAAGGATTTTGTGTTCAAAAGTGTAAAGCAAGAGGTAGAAATGGGAAAGGACGCCTCCGTCAAAAATCTGTTACTGCCCAACTGGTGTAGAATTCATGAGGCCTTCCATTCAGAGGTCACTTGTGCTATGAGAGAGCTCTTCCATGAAGAAATTAGTGGAGAATGAGGAAATCAAGCCAGTGGTGATAAAGAAGGATGTTCTAGAAGCATGTGATTGAAAAGATGCACATATCCAAATGCAAAATCAAGTTTGAACTTTGAGATTCGATGGATCAAAATCTAAGAAAGGGAATGGAGCTGGATTTGAGCTTATCAGCCCAACAAGAGAAGCATATTTAGGTGCTTACAGACTCCAATTCTCATGCACTAATAACGTCACTGAATATGAATCATTGATTCATGGGTTGATCCTCGCAATCCAAAAGGGAGCCAAAATTGTACACGCCTATGGAGATTCAGATAGTGTGGTCCGCCAAGTGAGAAAGCAGTACGCTTGCCACAATAGGAGATTGAATCATTACCGCTATAGAGTCTAGGATCTGATCGAGAGCATTGACGCATTTAATATCAAGCAGGTCTATAGGTCTAAGAATCCAGTTGCTAATTCTCTCGCACAAGCAGCTAGCTCGTTAGAACCTTTAGCCATGGAGGGTTTGAAGAAGTTTACGGTGGAATTGATCTCTACACCCTCAATCCCTGACAATATAAAGAATTTTCAAGTGTTTGATGATGACAAGCAGATTCTAGATTTCCTCACGTGCTCCGGTGTGTTTGAGGCACAAATCCTAGATGAAGAAATTGAAGAAGCAGAATCTGATGCTGAAGGGATCCTGAATTTGAAAACGAATATTATCCCCAGAGGTATGGTTGAATTGGAAAGGCTTTTCGATCCTGACAGATTGAGTAGAAATCAGAGCACTTAGGGCAATGAATGCGAAGCTATCAATTTGGGGACAGATGAGCAAGCAAAGAATGTTTTTATTGGCAAGGATTGTACCCTAAGAAGGTATCTTACAGGCAATGAAAGAATTCCCAGATGTGATAGCCTGGGGTTATGAAGATTTGAAAACATATGATACTTCCTTGATTACACATACAATCCCATTAAAGCCAGGAAGTAAGCCATTCAGATAGAGGCAGAGGCCCGTGAACCCACTGCTGGAACCATTGATTTATCAAGAAGTCAAAAAGCTTCTTTCAGCTAGGATCATCTTTCCAGTAAGACACTCGATGTGGGTCGCCAATCTAGTTCCAGTTAGAAAGAAGAATGGTGAAATAAGATTGTGCGTTGATTTCCACAATTTGAATAGAGCTTCTGAAAAGGATAATTATCCCTTGCCCTCATTGGATGAAGTGTTACAGATTGTTAATGGCTCTCAGATGATGTCCTTCTTAGATGGTTACTCCAGATACAACCAGGTGATGGTAGAAGAGGCAGACAGACTGAAGACAACGTTCACCACCAAGTGGGGAACTTTCACATACAGAAGAATGCCTTTTGGCCTAATCAACGCTGGAGCCACATTTCAGCGAGCCATGGACATTGCTTTTCGAGATTTAGTTGGAAAATGTATAATCATATATATGGATGATTTGACCGTGTTTTCCAAAAGGAGGGGAGACCACGTTGAGGATCTGAGGAAGATTTTCCAAAGGTGTAGAAGATATGGCATATCCCTCAATCCAAAGAAATGCATGTTCGGTGTTACTGAAGGAAAACTATTAGGGCATGTTATTTCAGAAAGAGGAATCTCAATCGACCTAGACCGCATTGAGGCAATTTCAAAGATTGGTATGCTAGGGAGCCAGAAAGAGTTGAGATCATTCTTCGGCAAGATTAATTTTGTGAGAAAGTTTATAACCGGGTTCACCGAGATCGTCAGACCATTAAATGAAATGTTGAAGAAAAATGCGAAGGTTGAATGGACTCCTCAAATTAGGAAAGCGTTTGGACGAAATCAAACAGGCGATAGTGGATGCCCCAGTGCTAGTCAGTCCTGATTATTCTAGGCCGTTCTATTTGTACTCCTTTGCTTCAAAGCACACTTGCGCGGCAGTGCTGACCCAAAGAACAAAAGAAAAGGATGATCATCCGATAGCTTTCATGAGTGCACCTTTAAAGGATGTGGAGCTAAGGTACCCTAGTGTGGAAAAGAAGGCCTATGCTTTGGTGAAGGAAGCTAAGAAATTCAGGCACTACATCCTGAGAAGCAAGGTCTACGCTATAGTTCCCGATGCCACTGTAAAAACACTATTGATATAGAACAAACTGGGAGAATGGAGAGGCAAGTGGGTCGCCACTTTGCAAGAATATGATATGGAGATACAGCCTATGAAGTTGGTTCAAGGGAAAGCTTTGGTGCAGACAATGGCAATGATTGGACCAGAACTTGTACAACAAATGTATGTATTGGAAGAAGTGTCTCCAGGGGAATGATATGACGACACAGTTTATTACTTGTTGAATCATAAATGTCCTTCACATTTGAATCCAATGCAGCGAAGAGCCCTAAGGATGAAGAGCCAGAGGTTTATGCTTCAGGGGTCGGTGCTCTATAGAAGGAATCACAAAGGAATTTATTTGAGATGTGTAGCAAAAGAAGAAGCCCAATAGCTTATGGAGCATTTTCACGAGAGATTTGGAACAGGTCACGGAGGTGGTTTAGCCACAACTCATCAGATTTCAAGGGCTAGATATTACTGGCCTACGCTTTTTAGAGATGCTTATGAACACGTGAAGGCTTGCCACATTTGCCAGACAGCTGTGGATAGAGGAAAGAATCCAGCTATGCCCTTGCAGACGGTGATTGAAGTCAGGCCATTTGCAAAATGGGGATTAGATTTTATCGGAATGATTAATCCACCTTCAGCGCAACACAGATACATTTTGACAACAACAGATTACTGCACCAGGTTGACAGAGGCTCAAGCCCTTAAGCTTTGCACGACTAACGTGGTGATTAAATTCATTGAGGAGAATATTATTACAAGATTTGGATGCCCCCATGCTTTGGTGTGCAATAATGGTCCAACATTTTCATCCTTGAAGTTTTCTAACAGGGCATTTGAATATGGGATTACATTGAAGTTCTCTTCCAACTATTATCCGCAGGGTAATGGACTAGCTAAGTCCACAAACAAGAATTTGTTGAATGCTATTAAGAAATTGTTGGATAAGAACCCCAAGGATTGGCATACGCAGCTGAGATTTGCTCTGTGGGCTGATAGGACCAGGACAAAAAATTCATTGGGAACATCTCCCTATCATTTGGTCTATGGACAAGACCCTGTCTTTCCAGTTCAGCTAAGGATCCCAACTCTTCAGTTCATTCAAGAGTATCTCAAAGGAGAGGATCGGATTCAAACCAGGCTGACCCAGTTGATGCATCTGGAGGAAAAGAGAGATGAAGCGTTAGAGAATCTGGCCAAGCATCAAGCAGTGGTGAAGAGATGGTTTGACAAGCAGGCTGAGTCAAGGCCTTTTGAATTTCTGATTTGGTCTTATGTTGGGACAAGGCCCATGAAAAGAAAGGTGATCACGACAAGTTCGACAAGTTATGGCTGGGCCCTTATCAAATTTCTGAGATCCTGGGAGATAATGCATTCAAGTTGCGAACATTGACAGGAGAGGATATCCCATTGCGAGTCAATGGGCAATTCCTCAAGCATTATTTCCAAGCTTAGGTTCCCTCCTGGGCCTACTTTGTACATAGTTAGATTAGGGTTGCTCTTTCGTTTTGCTTTTGCTTTTGGTTTGTTCCGTCTTGGTTTTGGTTTCTTTCCCTTTGGGTTTTTGGTTTGGCGTTCTTCCCTTGAGTTGTCCACTCAAGTGCTTTTGGGTTTTGGAATGGGCAAGGATTTTGGAGTTTACCGTTACGAAGGAGGTGATGATGTTTTCCTTTCACAACTTGGTTTCTTTCCAGTGGACTTTATAGGTTTGTGCAAATTTTGAAGGCCAATGTTGTTTTCCCTCTTGTCATCATCCAGTTTGGAATAAGCTTGACTCGGGAGGTTAACCTGTTATTGTGTCTTAACACATGAGTCCAAAGATTCTAATGCCCTACTTGTTTAACAACCACTCTGAGTCATTTTGGTTTCTTGGGAAAGGTTATGGCAAGTGAAAATTTCATGTCTTGCTTCAGCACCATTACAATTCTCAAACCCATTGGAGGCTTCACTGCTTGCCAGCCAATTGTGGAATTGACGGAAAATCAGTGTGAAAAAGAAAAGATAAATGTGCTGAAAAGAAATATCTGAAAAAGAACAATAAAATGAAATATTATACTCTAAATATTAGTTTTGGGAATATGCGGATAACTCCACCGGGGCTATGGACGCCTGGCTGGCAGTGGAGCAATATTCGTGGGAATTGTAGCGACAACCTCATCGGGGCTATGGACGCCTAACTGGCAGCGAGGCGATGTCCAGGATGCTTTTAAAGTTAAGATACTTATATAACTTGCCATGGCAAATTTCGGAGGTCAAGATGGTTTAGAGATGGAATAAATACACTCAGAGGATCTTGGATGAAGGCGTTTTGATCCAATATCGGGTTCTTCTCCCCTTTTGAGTAAGTTTCCTTTCCGTGTGATGGTTTGAGGGAGATTAGCTAAGGTTCTATTCTTAAAGTGTTTTTCAACACTTTCCTGTGGAGTCGCCAGATGTTGTGACCTTTTCACACATCACCCCATTCAAAATGGGGACCCCCTAATTTTTGCTCCATTTGGGTCTTTTGGCTTTGGTTTTGCAGCTATCTCTCTTTGTTCCGTCTATCTTTCCCGGGATGTGCCCCTCTTTTGGCCTAAGTTGAAATTTTGGCTAAGTCTGTGAAATTAGGGTTTTCATTCTTCATGCTAGTTTGGGGTTAATTTGAGTGAGTGAATTGAAATCTGAGCTTGGCACTACAATCATGAAAGCTTCAGGAAAGTTCCCATGAAATTTTCACTGAATTTTGACAACTTACTATTTTTAGTAAGTACTCAATTTGGGACCTTTTTCTCGGGACTTGAAATTCTGACTGTTTCATCACGTTTAGAACACTCTGAGCTGCTTGCCTACAAATTTTGAGCAAATTTTGACAACTTTCTATTTTTAGCAGTTCTGGCTTTGGGAGCCATTTTTAGGGTTTGCATGTATGATTTTTCAATGCATGTCAGGATAGTCTTTATGGGTTTTTTGAGAGCTTCGCGATGATGTAACATGCAAGTCAAGTTGATGACTTACTATTTTTAGCAGGTACCCACATGTAGATCAATTTTATGGGTTTTTCTTGGTTCTTTGAGATCTCTCGGGCAGTATGGCATGCAAACACATTCGACAGTTGGTTGCTCACTTTTTCAAGCACTTACTATTTTTAGCAGGTTCACTCCAGCAATCCCCAGATCTTTAGTTTCAAGAGCAAAGTAGTCCAGAACAAAAACGGAGTCAAATGGAGGTCAATAGAGGCACATGCAAGTGAAATTAGGGTTTCCAACTCTGGTGCCTAAAATGAGGGGTAAAACTCGAGAAAAGTGAAAAAACTGATGTATCCCATTGTAATTAGTATCTTTCAAGGAATCCACTGGTAAAATTTGAGCGCAATCTACATACTTACTATTTATAGCAGTGTTCCACGGGGACGCGTCCCCCCAAAAAAAACCCGCGTTTCCTAGAGGGGGACGTCTCGGAGACTTGGGGACTTGGGGGGGACGTCCCCCTACCAGCCCACCACCAGCGCCACCATCCCACCACCAGTGTCTCTGTCTCCAAGACGCCACTAGGACTTTGAGGATGCTGGGGTGTCCTCAAGACGTCTAGGGGACTCCTAGTTGTCTCCAAGATCTATAATTCTTATATTTATACATCTTTTTATAACTATTTTTTCAAGTACTATATGTATTTCAGCACCCTGCCGCCCCCTCGCCGCCGTCCCCCCGCCACCCCCAAACTTAGACCCCCCGTTCCTGCGTCCCCGAAACACGTCCCCCCCGTCCCCCCGTCCCTGTCCCCGAAACCTCGTGGAACACTGATTTATAGTAAGTCACCTCCAGAACAAGGCTAAAAATAGCAGGTCAGCATGAAAGGCAAGTGTGAACAGGTCAAATAGGTCATGAGGATCACGTTGGGAAAATTTCAAGTCAAGAGGAGTGGCAGAAGTTCGAGAATCAGGGATTTACTAAAAATAGAAAGTGAGGGCAAACAGAGCAAAATTGGCTAAGTATTCAAGGGTCACCTTCAAAAGTTTCCTTGACACCCTAGATGCAAAAAAGAAACTGCCTAAGGCATTCAAGGAAAATGGCAGGGCACCACCTCAAATGCGCCCAGCCTCAGCAAGACTCCAAATGCGCCCATCACAAGCATGTTGGATGAATGAAAATTTCCTAAGTCAGATACAAATTGGCAGAAGACCCCTTGAAATGCACCCAAGTTGAGAAGGGTAACAAGAATTTTTCTAAGGCAATGAAACTTGACTGACCACCCCTCATATGTGCCCAAGCTTCAAGGAGGTTTGAAAAATTTCCTAAGGCAAAGCAAAATGGAAGTTGACCCCTCTAAATGCGCCCTTGCCATCATGGAGGAGTTAAAAAAAATTGTGTAAGGCAAAATTGGAACCACCACCTAGTAAATGCGCCCAACTTGAATAAGTTAATCAAAAAAGTTTCTAAGGTATGTTAAATGGAAGCTCAAGGGGTAAAATGTGCCCCAAGTTGAGAGGAGATGAATGAAAAACTCTAAGTCTGGGAAAAACGGCATGAGCGCCCCTCAAATGCGCCATCATGGAGAACATGAAAGAGAAATATTCCAAGGCATAGAAAATGGCAAGAGCCCCATCAAAATGCGCCCATCATAAGCTAGATGCTAGAAAATTTTTCTAAGGAAAAGAAAAAAACTAGAAGCTTGACCCTCAAAATGCGCCCAAGAAGAAGAAGGTGGAGAATTTTTCTAAGGCATGGGATATCAAGCACATGCAAGGTGCTAAATGCACCCTTGAGAGGAGGTAGAAACATTTCTAAAGCGTTGAAAATCAAACATGAAAGCACTAGGGGTGAAATGTGCCCTAAGAAGAGGAGATACAAGAATTGTCTAAGGCAAAGAAAATGAAGTAGAGACAAGGCAATATGCGCCCTCGAGATGACTTGAGATGCACTCTAAAACGCCTAAGGCATGAAAATGAAGCAACAAGGTGAAAATGTGCCCTTGAAGTAAGACCTCTTAAATACGTCCTTGAAGAAAATGAAATTTGTCTAAGGCATTGAAATATGAAGCACCCAAGCAAATGCATTCATGATGAAAAGTTATGAAGAAAGCAAAGTTTGCTAGAGAAAAATGATGAACTCTATTAGATCCAGAGATCAATCAGACCTCGGAAATCAAAACATGGAAATTAGGTAAGTGAAGTGGATTTATACTATTAGTGTTTTGATGCTCTTCTTTTTGTTTGTTTTGTAGGGTGACACCGGGGCCAAAGCATGATGACTTGGGGTGATGGAGCAAGTACTCCTGGACAACATTACAACCTTGGAAGGGGATAAAGTTACATGTTTAAAATTCCTCCATGATGTCTTATTTGCGCCCAAGCCATGAAGGGAGATGTTGGAAGAAATGGCTAAGTGTTGGAATTTCTCCACAAAGACCTAATATGCACCCAACTCAAGGAGGCAGGTGGCAAGGAAGAAATGGTCGAGTCCAAGACAAGAAAATCCTTCAAGATCAGGATGGAGGAAATGATGACGGCCCGAGCATTAAAAATCATCCTCAGGCACTAAAAGGTCCTCAAAGCTAAAGAGGAGGAATGAACAAGAAGCTTCAATGTTAAAGAGTATTAGCGGGATGGACTAAAGATCAAAGCAGAGGAATTTTTCTTAAGTGTGAAGTCCTTCAATGACCCAAAAAATGTTCTTCAACATACTTCGCACAACCCAAGATGAATAGCAGCAAGGGGGAAAATCATCATCAAACAGGAGAAAGAAGTCGCCATCTTGGAGTTGTAGATTGAGAACGTGCCTACCATATCACTTCAAGAAAAAGAAGCTGCCTTGGCTAGATTCATGCGGTTTGCAGTCAGAGAAAAGAACAATGGGAACATGTTTCTGGACAAGAATCTTCTAGAAGATAGTGGGCATTAATTGCTCATAGTGATCAAAGGGAGAGAGTGGACATTCTGTGCTCATTTATTACCCCACTCCTCCACTTTCTGGTAGTTTTTAGGGCAGAATCTTGCCTAGGGCTTATGTGGCTCAATCTGAGCCCTTCATTGTAATTTAATCTGAGCCGTCCATTGGATTTGGCCATCTATAAAAGGGGCATCCCCCCTCATTTGTACATTATTAGATCATTAGACAGCTAGGAGATAGAGTATAGAGAGACATATAGCATAGATTGATAGCATAGCTTAGATTGAAGAGGAAGGAAAGTTTTCAAGTTGAATGCTTTGTAAGAGATTGTTGTGAACACTCCTATAATAAAAAGAGTTATCATTGCTTGTGGTTTCATCTTTTATTGTGGGTAGCTAGCAAGATTTCTTCGTCCGTCCAATTCACTTAGAATCTTAAAGTAGAATTTAGAGTAAAGGAGATTAGAATTCATGCAAGTAGACACTAGTTGTGGAATGTGGTGTTTGATTTGAGTGAGCTTCGTTAAATCCATACCGTTAGCGGGCTCATTGACGGTGGGTTCGCCTTGCGTGGTCAACTGGAACATTGTGGATTTAACTTCAATTATGGTTTACATGTTGGCATGCGTCATTGTGATGGTGTCTTCATATTGAATCATGATTTGAATACCTTTAGTTACTCTGCTTGAAGATTGCACCGGTTCTATGGAAGCTGTCCAAGGTGAGGCGAAGCAGAGCTTGGTTGAAGTTTGCAAGAGTTGATCTCCACGTCCCGCGTTTAGAATAGATCATAGCATTTCTAATCCCTGCAACCATTTAATTCAATACTTTCCGGTTAGTTTAGGAAACTTGAACTTCACTGAGAAATCTTCCGAATCTTTAAAAACCCCTTTCTCTTTGAGCTTCGATTAAACAATTACGTAAATCCCCCTTGAGATACCAGCAAATCACATCGAGCCAACTGAGACTACGTCCATTACATGAAGGAACCTTGGAGTTGAATGCATGATCTTTCTCGCAATCTTAGCATGTAGGAGATTTTGTTCAAGAGAGGATAGAGTAGCCGTTGGGAAACTTTATTCTGTGTTGGTGCGGTCATAAAACATCCGTCAACATGTATCAGAGAGACCTGGATGCTTCGTAGAGACACTGTGAAATGTCTCTTCGACATGCCGATAGAAGTCTTGAACGTTCTTGTCAATGTGACTTCGGGTGTTTGTCGTGACTTTGGGCAATGTCTCTTCGACGAGGGGATAAGCCAAAAGACTTGGAACGGTAAAGTGGACATCGATAGACATTTGTGTATCAATGGGAAATGCTTAAATTTCTCATCGACATGGCAATGGACTTGGTCATTAGTGTATCGTGAGAAGCACGTATCGGTGTGACTCGAGTAGATCGACGAGAGATTGGAGTGTGTCTCTTCGACATGGCCTGGTATGGTAACTACTAATTGATGGTTTGGCTGTTGTAACGAATGGGAACTAAATTGGTATGTTTCCTGTATGGGTCTGGTGATGCAAATTGATTGGAATTCTCTGAAAAGGGAAAATTCTATAATGTGTAATGCATTGTAATAGTGCTTGAGAGTTGTGTTGTGAGTCTGAGAGAGATAACGAGATTGATCAGGAATTGTAATGCTGCCTATATTGAGAGTATGAATTGACATCTCCGGAAGCAACAAACTGAAACTCTGTATGTGGACTTTGTTCACTATAATACAAAGTGTTTTTGCTTTGTGTGTTGATTTTTCTCCCGAAAGGGTTTTTCCACGTTAAATCTGGTGTCCATTCTGTGATTGTGTTAAATTTGTTTTATTCTGTTTTTCTGCTAAATGTTTATCTTTAATGAACTGTAATTCGAAATTGAACCATATGTTTGCATTCTCTTCTTAGAATTAGCATTAGGAAAGTGTTTCCCCACCTCTACTTTCCTTTCAATATTTATGAACTCAATTTCAACAACTTATCTTAGGATTGAGTTCAAAACCATTATCATTCTTTTCTAATCAATATGAAAAATCCAAACTCAGCTTTCACATTTTCCATAATTTTAAATATTTTGAGGATGGGTTATGCTATAACTCCGTGGGTAATAATCATCTTTAAATGCTATTCTTGTAATTATATGTCATATGAAATTGTGGAATAGGAAGAGTTGTCGTTGAAGTCATATTTGTAAGTTCATATTCTTGTAATTATGTGGCATGGTATGTAATAATCCACCTTATTTTATTTTTATTTTTTTTGTTATATAGAAGATGTAAATGCTATGTCTTCAACACTTTTTGATCACCTAGATCCCAGAGTGGGCAAGATGAGAGCATATGGTGCCTCCAACCACACAGCTAATCTAAATGAATGCAATTACAAAATGATATAGCAGCAAGCTGATGAGAATATGCAGGTGGCAGAGCTAGCCTAATCAACACTTCTTTGACGGACTATGTAAAATGACACACAAATGACAAAGCCAGCCTTATCAACACCTCTTTGGCAGACTGCGTGAATGCAATGCAAACCACTGACATAACGTCTAAGCTTGACTCAAACCAAAGTGGTTGATAATGCAAGTTTGTTCAAGCAAAAATAGGCTGAATGATTATGTTATAATGGTTGGCAATAAACTATCCAACTTACAATATGCAAATGCATACAAAGAAAGCCTCCGATGGTACTACCATCCGGGGTTTATGAGATTAACTTGAAATGCATTACAAATGAACAATTGATGAAGTAAACTGCGGTTAATAAATTGATATAAAGTTCTGATTATAAAATCAGACTGCCACAATATCTAGAATAAGGCCAAATAACATTGATAAACAATATAATCATGTACCCAATTGAAGAATACCTTATAAGGATGACGTAGTGTGTTGTTGCAGGTCTGATAACACTATGATATGGTTGTCACACTGTCAAATCAGGTCTGATACACACTGGTAACAAGCTGTAAACTCTTTGAAAACTTCAGGGTTTGCAACGGTCGAGCAGGAAAAGGAGCGGGGCTCCAAATTTGAAAACTTCAGGCATCGATGATGGCGAAGGCTCTGATTCTGACGAAGATGACGCGGTTCTCTAGCTGCTTGAGTTCCTTTGGCCCGGGTTTCTGGTATCGGGCTCCTTCATGTGGACGTTGTTGGTCTTTCAGGTGGAAATTGCAGTTGTTGTGCTTGGTGGGTTTGCCTTTGTTGAGCTCGTGTGACATGCTGCTCCCCTCCCTGTGAGCACTTCTCCTGCAGTTGGGTTTGTGGAGGCTTCTTCTCACACCTTCGTGCAGACTTCTCTGGCCTGCAGTGTGTTTTTCGTTCCCCCTCTGCTTCTGTTTGGGACTCCTTGTGTCTCCTATGCGTGTCTTTGGTTCTGTCCGAAGGTGTCCTTTGAGGGATCGTTTCTTCTGTTCTCCATGGGCTTTGCTAGATCTTCGAGATTACTTAGTTTGGCAGATCTGTCTACTGTGGTCGTAGCGTCTAGAGATTTCATTTTCTTCGAGGATCTGGGTGTGGGTTTGGTGCTGCAAAATGGTTGGGGTTGGTGTTGTTGGCCCCCCCTTTGCCTCTTTTTCCGTGGCTCCTAGCATTGCTGTGCAAGGTGTCTCCGCTTTTGGCCCTGATTGGGTTTCGTGTTCATTTCAGAGGATGTTTTCGCTTTGGAGTGTTGTGCCTGCCGTGAGGGGGTCCTCCTCCTTGGTCTTTGTTGGCGTGATCCGGCAGTTTGGTTTTTTTGTTGAGGCTAGATGCTTGTGGGTTGCGGTTTCCTATCCCTGACTTTGCTTTGGCTACCTGAACTCTGTGGTGCGCTTGTGTCATGTCCCTAAGATTTTAGCACTAATATAAAGCATTGAAACACAAATAAATAAATAAAATGAATAACAAAATACATATAATTACAATTCTAATTATAATTATCATAAGATAATATTATAAGTATATTTATCAAATATAACCTATGTTCCATGGCGTTTTGGGGATGGGGACGGGGGGACGGTAGGGGACGCGTTTCTGAGACGTTTCCTAGGGGGCAATTTTTAGGGGACGGTAGGGGACAGCGACATACAAAATACATATATATATATATGATTTTTTCAAAATTTATTAATATATTATAGAGAGAGAGAGAGAAAGAGAGATAGATATGTCAATAAATTAATAATTGATAGCAACAATATCAATATGTAAATAAATTGTGAGAGGAGTACTATAATAGCATAAGAAATGTCATTAAAGCATTATAAAATTTATCACAGCATTATCAAACATCAATAAAACCATGGTCTATCGATATCCAAATGTCTCAAACATGTATCTAGAAGTCTCAAAGTTCAAACATGAAAATCAAAATTCAATAAAATCTCTTATCACAATTGTGTTCATTTTTCTTGCTACTGGAAACTTTAAATTTTTGTAGTTGTCAAAGGTTCGATTCAATACAGCAAACAAATTCACCTGAGAGAGCCATGTGCGTGAGAATGAGCTGAGTGCATGCCATAAGAATGAGCATAAAATAAAAATGTTAATATTATGTTTGCTTTGGACTTTAGGGAAAAATTTTAACATTGGGAGAGATGGTGAGCCTTGCGCGATTAAGAAAGGAGGAATAAAAATTTTAAAAATTGATTTTTTTATTGTTTTTAACCCCAGGAACCTCCTAGCTTGTGGGGGACAGCTAGCCGTCCTTGGTACAATGGGGGACGTTTCCAACGTCCCCATCCGTACCGAGGACGGGGAACCGTCCCCAAATGGCCGGGGACAATTCCTGGTGTTTCCTACTGATTAGGCTAATTCGGGGATGACAAGTGGACGTCCCCTTTGCGTCCCCCCGTCCTGGGGATGGTAGGGGACAAGGACAGTGGGTTTTGGGGCAGGGGACGCATCCCTATGTAAACCTGAATATAACAAAATATTAACAGTTTGATATTATTGTAATTACAATTATAATATAATAATATATAGAAATATACATAAAAACTAAAAATAAATTAAATTTATAAATATAATAATAAAATGAGGAACATATATTAATAGAAATATATAAAACATAAATATTGAAAGCAGCAATCAAAAGAAGAATAATGAAGGCAATGATTTTGTAATGTTTATTATTTCCAATAAAAAGCATCAATTCTCTTAAGTCAAACAAAAATTAGAAGAGCATAAATTAATGGACAACAATTAACATTTAATCAAGAGACACGACCCTTGACAAGTAGATACATTGGAAGACCATGTCTCTTAGCCATACGTAGGTATTAAAGGGAGATATCTTCAAATCAAAAGGGGGGAGAAGAACATAATATAATGAGCTTATCAATCTGCAAGATGATAAAGCTCAATCTGCAATAATCATCGTTGTCTGGGGAAATAAGAGGTTTTTGCAGATCGAAGTGGTAAGTATTAGGTGAGTATTTTCATAACTCTAAATCAACAGTCATAAATACCTTTATATAGTTAGAAAATAATATTTGTTAAATATGTTATGAATGTAAATATTAATGATTGATAAATATATTAGGAATTGGTAATTGATAAACATTTGATATAAATAAATATTAATGTAGATATTTGGTAATTGATAAATATATTAATATTTGATATTGATAAAGATATTAATGTAGATATTAATATTTGATAATTGATAACTATATAAATATATATTATGATATTGATGATTGATGCCGTTTTTGCATAATAATATTTATCTAGTTGACGTCATTTATTAATGTGATTTTGGAATAGTAAGATTATGCATGCACTATTGATTCTTACAACATTGCTAATATGCTATTGGACAAATAATTTTAAATATATATATGATTTACGATTACCCAATAATGATGCTTGCAACAATTATTGAGTCTTATAAGCAATAATGACTCTTCAATATAAACATTAATAGATTGTATCTATATATTTATGTATGTCCGTATCCTATGATCAATCAAATATAAGGTCGAAGGAGGCAAGTTAGGAGGATGCTGTTTATAGGCCTCCCATGCTAAGTACGCCACTCCAAGGGTGGAATAGTCTTGGTCGGACATTCCTGCTACTTGGAGCCAAGAGGCGAGTAGTCTTGGTCAGACACTCGTGCTTTTGGGCTTAGATGGTGTTTACAGGTCTCCCATACTTAGTATGCCACTCCGAGGGTGGAATAGTCTTGGTCGAACACTCCTGTTGCTTGGGGCCAAGAGGTGGGTAGTCTTGGTTGGACGCTCGTGCTCTTGGGCTTAGATGGGTTGAGTAGTTTACAGGCAACCCTCTTAGGGCTTTCCTATCGAGCCAAACTATGATTGATTGTTAGGACAGATTCAAGGAGTCTCAATCATAAGGGGATGGACAAGACAACATGGATAGGGAAAGCAGATACAAGTGTATCCACTAGGCACGCCACTCTGAGGGTGGAATAGTCTTGGTCAGACGTTCCTGCCACTTGGGGCCAAGAGGTGGGTAGTCTTGGTCGAACGCTCGTGCTCTTGGGCTCAGATGGATAGCTTCGGGTGGACTTATCCTGCTTCTCATCCAAACCTTGTTATGAATCAAATTTCCACCATGCATTATGGACATTGGTAGTCTAGATAGTCTTGGAGTAGTTATGTATCTTAAATTGATAAGACACTTATTATGTTTTGATCACATGAGTTATATTTTCAATACTATCTAACATGTTTGTAGGGCCTAAAACCAAGATTTATCTTGTTTAAAGAATTAAGTGGTAAGTTACAGCCCTAACTACATTAAGCTTGTGATTATAATTTAGGGCATTCCCAATTTGGGAACATTATAGTGGTATCAGAGCATCTTTCCTGCCATCCTGTGCATGCTTGAGCTACTTGCTTGCCTACTTGAGCTAGTTGCCTACTTGTTTGAGCTGGTTGCTTGTGTGCTTGAGCTGGTTACCTACTTGATTAAGCTGGTTGATTGCGTGCTTGAGCTACTTGTTTGCATGCTTGAGCTACCTGGTTGTCTGCTTGAGTTGGTTGGTTGGTTGCTTGAGTTACTTGCCTGTGTGCTTGAGCTAGTTGCTTGCTTGCTTGAGCTATTTGTTTAACTACTTGAGCTACTTGTTTGCGTGTTTGAGCTAGTTGCTTGCTTGCTTGAGCTACTTGTTTGCCTGCTTGAGCTACTTGCCTGTGTGCTTGAGCTAGTTGTTTGCTTGCTTGAGCTAGTTGTTTCCTTACTTGAGCTACCTTCCCATGTGCTTGAGCTGGTTGCTTTCTTGCTTGAGCTACTTGTTTGTCTGGTTGAGCTACTTGGTTGTCTGCTTTAATTTCTAATTCAGGTGGAGCTCATCACTGTGTTTATTCTATGCTTAAAATTATGAAAATATTAAGGTTGTCTGCCACAATGCTTATGGGGACTGGGAGGCACTAACAAATTAACTTATCTAAAACTGAATTATTATTAGTATCCAAATGCAATAATATATGTGAAAGGATGTTTTGAGTTGTGATTGCTTGAGGACAAGCAATCTTGGGTGGGGTGGACTGTCATGTCCCTGAGATTTTAGCACTAATTGAAAGCATTGAAACACAAATAAATAAAATAAATAAATAACAAAATACATATAATTATAATTATCATAAGATAATATTATAAGTATATTTATCAAATATAACGTAATATTGATAGTTTGATATTATTGTAATTACAATTAAATATAATAATATATAGAAATATACATAAAAACTAAAAATAAATATGCCAATAATAAATTAAATTTATAAATATAATAATAAAATGAGGAACATATATTAATAGAAATATATAAAACATAAATATTGAAAGCAGCAATCAAAATAAGAATAATGAAGGCAGCGATTTTGTAATGTTTATTATTTCCAATAAAAAGCATCGATTCTCTTAAGTCAAACAAAAATTAGAAGAGCATAAATGAATGGACAACAATTAACATTTAATCAAGAGACACGACCCTTGACAAGTAGATGCATTGGAAGACCGTGTCTCTTAGCCATATGTAGGTATTAAAGGGAGATATCTTCAAATCAAAGGGGGGGAGAAGAACAAAATATAATGAGCTTATCAATCTGCAAGATAATAAAGCTCAATCTACAATAATCATCATTGGCTGGGGAAATAAGAGGTTTCTGCAGATCGAAGTGGTAAGTATTAGGTGAGTATTTTCATAACTCTAAATCAGCAGTCATAAATACCTTTATATAGTTAGAAAATAATATTTGTTAAATATGTTATGAATGCAAATATTAATGATTGATAAATATATTAGGAATTGGTAATTGATAAACATCTGATATTAATAAATATTAATGTAGATATTAATATTTGGTAATTATAAATATATTAATATTTGATATTGATAAAGATATTAATGTAGATATTAATATTTGATAATTGATAAATATATAAATATATATTATGATATTGATGATTGATGCCGTTTTTACATAATAATATTTATCTAGTTGACGTCATTTATTAATGTGATTTTGGAATAGTAAGATTATGCATGCACTATTGATTCTTACAGCATTGCTAATATGCTATTGGATAAATAATTATATATATATATATATATATATACATGATTTACGATTACCTAATAATGATGCTTGCAGCAATTATTGAGTCTTATAAGCAATAATGACTCTTCAATATAAACATGAATAGATTGTATCTATATATTTATGTATGTTTGTATCTTATGATCAATCAAATATAAGGTTGAAGGAGGCAAGTTATGAGGATGTTGTTTATAGGCCTCCCATGCTAAGTACGCCACTCCAAGGGTGGAATAGTCTTGGTCGGTCATTCCTGCCGCTTGGGGCCAAGAGGTGAGTAGTCTTAGTCAGACGCTCGTGCTTTTGGGCTTAGATGGTGTTTACAAGCCTCCCATGCTTAGTATGCCACTCCGAGGGTGGAATAGTCTTGGTCAAACGTTCCTATCGCTTGGGGCCAAGAGGTGGGTAGTCTTGGTCGGACGCTCGCGCTCTTTGGCTTAGATGGGTTGAGTAGTTTACAGGAAACCCTCTCAAGGCTTTCCTATTGAGCCAAACTATGATTGATTGTTAGGACGGATTCAAGGAGTCTCAATCATAAGGAGATGGACAAGACAACATGGAGAGGGAAAGCAGATACAAATGTATCCACTAGGCACGCCACTCCAAGGGTGGAATAGTCTTGGTCGGACGTTCCTACCACTTGGGGCCAAGAGGTGTGTAGTCTTGGTCGGACGCTCATGCTCTTGGGCTTAGATGGATAGCTTTGGGCGGACTTATCCTGCTTCTCATCCAGACCCTGTTATGAATAAAATTTCCACCATGCATTATGGATATTGGTAGTCTAGATAGTCTTGGAGTAGTTATGTATCTTAAATTGATAAGACACTTATTAATTATTATGTTTTGATCACATGAGTTATATTTTCAATATTATCTAACATGTTTGCAGGGCCTAAAACCAAGATTTATCTCGTTTAAAGAATTAAGTGGTAAGTTACAACCCTAACTACATTAAGCTTGTGATTCTAATTTAGGGCATTCCCAATTTGGGACATTACAGCTTGGTGGGTGGCTTGGGTGTGGTTCTGGTGTCGAGTCTTTGCAAAAGGATGTTGTTGCTCTTCTTGGTGGGGGTTGCGACTGTGTTGTGTGGGGGGTTTGCTTTTGTTGCTGCCCTCCCTGTGTATGGCAGTGGCAGGGTGCTTTTGTTGGTGTGCTTTGCTCGATGTGTGGGAGCTTTTGGGGTCCCGTTGCTAACCTCTGGTTCTTCCCTTTCGTGGGGTCTGGTGGGGACTTGTGGTCTCCTATGGTTGTGCTCTTGTTGAAGCCTGCTGGTTACTCAGTGGTGTTTGTCTTGGGCCTTGTCTGGTTGGCCCAAACGGGAGGTTTTTTTAAGTTGTTGGATGGGTGGCTTTTTCCTCCTTGTATCATGTTCCCTGTGTCGGTTATGCCAATGGATATGATGTCTTTCCTTTCTACTGTCAGTAGTCTCTGCCATGTTCTACAATTGGCTTCTTTTGAGGTGGAGTCTGCTTCTATTGAGGGGTAGCCCTCTCCTTTTGAGGTGGAGTTGGTGGTTGTTTTGATGGCGAAGAGTTCTTTCCTCTCTTACAAGTTCCTATTGAGGTGGAGCTTGTATGTGCTAGTGAGTGGTGGCTCTAGTTTGGATGGTTTTCATTTTATCCGCTCCTATAGAGGGGAGCCCTCTCCTTTTGAGGTGGAGCTTGGGTTGGTTTACTTGGTGGGTGGGTGCTGCAAGTTGGTTAATGCTTTTCTTTGTTCAGCTTTGATCTCTATCTCTAGTTTTCCTTCTTTTAGTGGCTGGGTGATTGGTGTGAGGTTGCTTTGCTATGCTTCAATTGCTGCAGTTTTTGCTCCTATTATGGTGAAGCCCTCTCCTTTTGAGGTGGTTCCTAGTTGGTTGGTGTGTTCTGAAGATCGTTTCTCTGCTATAAAGGTAGATTCTTACCCCTCTTTTGGTGGGAATTTGTTAGGCTTAGTTTTGTCTAACTTGAGCAGAAGGTTTGCTACAGTCTAGCTGCTGCAGGTGATTGGTGGTCTGGTTGTTTCAGGTAGTCTCTTGCCTACAGTATTGTGGGTTGTTTCTTGGTTCAATAGGACTGGGTTTTGTCCTAAGTGGTCGGTTGCTCTTGGTTGTGGCGCCAAGTTTGGGTTGTTAGTTTGTCTCTGACTCAAGACTGCTATTGGTTCTGAGTGTTCTGTTACTCTTGGTCTCTGCTGACCAGGGGTTGTCTGGGTTTCTACTGTGCTACTGTGGTGTTTCTGCTGGTATTGTTTCGTTGGCAAAGTTTGAGACTTCGATATTTGGAAGTGTCCTCTTAGTTCTATAAAAGGTTCTTGGTCCTTTCAAAACCTTGCTTACCTTATCAAAAACATGCTATAAACTCTTCTATATGCTGGTACAACACCCCAAAATGAAGGAAACACACCCCAAACACACTGAAATACATTTCATATCAGACTGGCAAACATTTTCAGACATGCACAGGTCTGAAACAGAGTCCAAAGTTGCTGGTACAATAGGTACAGCAAGTACAATATCATCAATATCTCATGAAAATCACCAAAATCTTTTTGAATCTGCATCATAAACCTTTGCACACCAAAATATGTCAAAACACATAAAAAATCTCCATTGAAACAACATTTAGAAATCAAACTCAACTTTGCAACACAGTTGTGACTTCGGGATGAAATCACCAAATCTAGTTAGGAGGGTTTTCGTCCCCAAATTTGGTCTTCTAAGAGGGGTTTCATCTTCAAAAAATATGAAGAACTCTATTCTTGCTCAGAGCACAAGAGAAAATGAAAATAACATAGTAACCTTTTTTCTCAAGACCCAACCTCCTTTTATAACCTCTTTACACCTATTTTAGGGAAAAACATTTTTTTGCTTTCTTGCTGCTTTTTTGAAAAAGTGTTTTTTTGCTTTTTTGTTGTTTTTCCAAAAAGGTTTCTTTTGCTTTTTCATTGCTCTTTTTGGAAAAAAACATTTTATTTTTTTGTTTTTTCTTTTTTGCTTCATATTCCACTTTAATTTATAAAAAAATATTTTTAAGTGTGTAAAAAGGTCACATTGTTCCCCCTTGAGCCTAATGCCTCCTTTTTAGCAAGATTTAACGTCACTTTTTAAGTAATTAAAATAAACTGTCAATATAAAAATATTAAAACATGACTTTTGCCAACTTAATTATTTAATTTATTTTTCCCTTTTTTGGTGCCAATTAGCTTATGAGAAAATATCGAAAATAAGTCAATCGCCGAATATCTGCTTATGTGCAAGAAGAGGACATTACATTGTAAATTGTGGAATGGGAGTTGTTGATGTTGTATTTGTAAGTTTGAACGCTATAAGTAACAAAATAATTAGAAGTGAAAGATCACATTTAAGTATGATTTAACTTCATTTGCTAAATGGAAATAGTGAGCTTATCAATGTCAAATCTTTTGTATTTTCATGTTCATTTTTTATATATGCATTTGTGATTGTGGGTGTCCTTAAATGCCAAGTTACAAAATCAAAGTGTGAGTTTTGTGCCTTCGACGAGTAAAGATTATGAGGAATGCTAAAACAGATGCAAAACATCCAACCATGAAAGAAGAATTGCAGTCACAATGTGAAGTAATTGTATATGAAAAATAAGTTTATAAGTCACGAGGTTCACATTTGTGTTTGTGTTTTATGTTCGGAAAAGATAAAATTCGAATAAATCTAGAAAAAATTGCTACTCAGTCCGAACACTAAAAATATACTATTTTCACCTTGTTAAAGGGATTAGAGATGCTAAAAGTGGAAGTCAAAATAGGAATTGGAATGATACACAATCTAGTGAGCAGAAGAAGGTTTGCGAACCCCCTTTGAAGCATTTTGTCAAACTATATTTTGACAGTGATTCCCATCGCAATCTAGGTAAAGAAGGAGTAGGATTTGTATTAATGCAATTAGATGGAAGTTTATGTATGGAGGGTCTCTCTTCCTTGGAGTAAGAACTAACAATCTAGGGGAATGAGTAGTTGTAGGGATGGCTGCAGCAGCCTTAAGGAGTGTGGAAAATCTTATGGTGGAAGGTGATTCCATGTTAGTTATTTTGATGCCCCTGGTTGAACCTTGAGAGATATTCCTTCGTTGTATTGGTGGGCATGTACTTGAACCAAATGGTGGGGCTAGTAGCCACATGTCCACAGGGGGAAACCAATAATAAGATTAATGATATCAAATTTCCACAATCCATATTGTATTGTTCAAAGACTTTTGGATTTGATTGTGTACAATTTTTTACATCAACGTTTCGGATCACACTCCGTGATCCATCATCAGGATGAGAGCAGAGAGCATAAGGAGAAAAATAGATAGCTGCAGACCTAGAACACCTTAAATAGATTATAAAAGGGGGAGAGAAGGTTGCACACAAGCCAAGAAGACGACAATTTTAAAATTAAAAAAGAGAGAAAAAAGTATTAAAGAGAAACAAGGGGAAATGAAAATAAAATACAGAACTTAACACAAAAAATTGAAAGAGCACAAGAAGGACAACTACAAAAGATCAATAAAATTAAGACAAGAATGAGATTAAAACAAGAAAGAAGAATTAATTAAAAGAATAATTAAAGAGATGAATAAAATAAAGAAAAGATTAATAAATTCAAAAGAAAATATATGAATGAAAAAAGAAATAAATAAGAAAACAAAGAAGAAATGAAAATGAGAATTAAATAGAGAAGAAACAAAAAGGAAGAAATAAATAAAATAATTAAATAGAAATGAAACAAGAAAGAGAGAAGGAACTAAATAAATGAGAGAATTAAAAGAATTGAACAAAAATGAAACCAATAAAAGAAAGAAATAAAAGAATCAAGAAAAAGAAGGAATTAAATAAAAGAGAGAAATAAAAGAATTAAATAGAAATGAAACAAAAGGAGAGAGAAATAAATAAAAGAAACAAAGAAATGAAAGAATGAGATTAAAACAAATAAGAATAGAAGAATTAATAAAAGAATTACTATAGAGATGAATAAAGAAGAGATTAAAAAATTCAAAAGAAATTTTGTAAAAGAAAAAGGAATTAAATAAGAAATTCTTTGTTATTCTTTTATTTAATCTCTTATTTATTTCTTTTTCTTTTACAAAGTTTCTTTTGAATTTTTTAATCTCTTCTTTATTCATCTCTACAGTAATTCTTTTATTTAATCCTTCTTTCTTATTTGTTTTAATCTCATTCTTTCATTTATTTGTTTCTTTTATTTATTTCTCTCTCCTTTTGTTTCATTTCTATTTAATTATTTTATTTCTCTCTTTTATTTAATTCCTTCTTTTTCTTGATTCTTTTATTTCTTTCTTTTATTGGTTTCATTTCTGTTCAATTCTTTTAATTCTTTCATTTATTTAATCCCTTCTCTCTTTCTTGTTTCATTTCTATTTAATTATTTTATTTATTTATTTCTTCCTTTTTTTTCTTCTCTATTTAATTCTCATTTTCATTTCTTCTCTGTTTTCTTATTTATTTCCTTTTTCATTCATATATTTTCTTTTGAATTTATTAATCTTTTCTTTATTTTATTCATCTCTTTAATTATTCTTTTAATTGATTCTTCATTCTTGTTGTTTTAATCTCATTCTTGTCTTAATTTTATTGATCTTTTGTAGTTGTCCTTGTGCTCTTTCATTTTTTTGTGTTAAGTTCTGTATTTTATTTTCATTTCCCCTTGTTTCTCTTTATTACTTTTTTCTCTCTTTTTTAATTTTAAAATTGTCTTGTCTTCTTGGCTTGTGTGCAACCTTCTCTCCCCCTTTTATGATCTATTTAAGGTGTTCTAAGTCTGCAGCTATCTATTTTTCTCCTTATGCTCCCTGCTCTCATCTTGATGATGGATCACAGAGTGTGATCCAAAACATTGATATAAAAAATTGTACACAATCAAACCCAGAAATCTTTGAACAATAATAAGATTGCTCAATTCTTCTCCCAATTCTATCATGGTATCAAAGTAGAACAATGTTCCTCTTCCTATGAAGTTGTGATCTTGAAGGATATCTTGTTGATGTAGAGGAAACCAAGTGTGAAGGGTATCTTGGGAGCGTGGAAGGTTTTCATGAAAGGAAATCAACTTGCCACATGTAATTCGGTAAATGATTGACAAAAATTGCAACCCATGGGAAAACATATTAAATGAATGTCCATCCTTGCCTTTGGTTGTAAGCACCAATCCAAATGCGTTAAACACAAATAATTTGTGAATGGGAGAGCGTGGAATGAGAAATTTGAAGGGTGTATGGAGATTCACATTTTTGTTGCTAAGAAGAGCTTGCCGCATCTCGATGTGAAAAATGTTGTTGTCTCGCATGTGTAGAAGAGAACTAGCAAGTGGATTAAAACCTATTTCTTTGCCATTTTTCCCACACCCGTCTGCTTGAAATGTTTGCAACACAGTAGATAGCTGCTTGTAGAGAAGACAAATCGGAAGTATTGTATGCAAAAGTCTCAAAGCAGTAGAACTGTGGGAAAGAAACTAAAATTCAAAGGTGCATTTTTCTAATGTTTCGAGGATATGTTCTTAAATAAAAAAATTTGCATACTATTTTTTCAATAGTTGGAAAAACAAAAATTAAATTTTAAAAAAGTGCATACTTATATAGTTAAAAAATAATAAGGGAAAAGCTATAGTAATTCTTTTACACATTTTTTTGGCGTAAAATTAAAGAAAAAGAAAAATTATAAACCATTTATTTGTTATATTTTGTAATAAACAAGAAAAAATTGGTATAAATGGTGCCTTTGATTCACACTTACAAGTAAAGTTGTCATGACAGATTACTACATCTAACACCTAATACAACTACAACAACGATGTCTATGGCATGACTATAAATCATTGGGGAGAAATAAGGGCAGGCCACACAAAATTGGTTTGTGAAATTTTCATTTCCACACCCTACCCTACCCATTTTTCTCTATTGTTTGATGTAAATCTTGATAGTCAAAATTTTTGAGTATATTGGGAAGTTACGCCCACATACAAGGATTTCTTTCTAAGCAAGTGTCATTGATACAGTGAATAATTTACATATTGCCTTGGTATCATTTAGTGTTCTCTTTCACATAACTTAAGGTCTCTCTTATGTACAACCTTGTATATCAAGATGTCGAGCTTCTTCCACATACCGATGGGTATATCAAAAGGGTAGGTATAGAGAAAGGTTTAGTATATCGTACTAGTGGTATACAAAAAGAATCATTTTGGAGAGATAAGGAACCTTCATTCTCAAAAAAGTGGCTTCAAATGCTTCAAAAATAATGTTTCTAGATTCTCAATTGTTAAGAGGTGATAATTATTTGGCCTGGAAAACCAAGGTCCAAGCTCAACTTGAGTTTGAAGATTCATGGGATATTGTTGGAAAAATCATTACATCAAATACAAGTTGGATATGAGCATAGGAGCTTTGATAAGGTCAGCCAAAAGGCCAAATTGATAGTCTAGTTCATAGATTCAAATTAGGTTCAACCTCACATCAAAATAATCACTATTGCCAAAGAGGCTTGGGATCATCTCAAGATAGTCTATGAATCAAAAAATTAGAATTGGATCCTTAATTTGCAAAGTTAGTTTACACTGCTTGAAAATACAAAATGGTGAAAATTTGAAGATTTTTTTAAGAGAGTTGTAGAATTGAGGACATCATTGCAAGCGTTGGGAAATTGTGTTAGATGACTCTCTTATACCCTTTTTCTTGAGAGAATTGCCCCTACCTTTCAAGTGTTTGTCAATTGTTTCAATGTGGCTAGTAGAAAGCCATTGTTTGAGGAGTTTTTGAATTCGCTTCAACAAGAAAAGACAATTCATGATGAGACCTCAAACTCCCAAGAATTAGGCCTATCATCATAATAGAAGGGAAAGAACTTGAATGTCATAGTGGTTCATTAGGTTCATGAAAAACCAAAGAAGACAATTTAGTTGCAACAAAAAAAGAAGTCTCATTTGTGGGAAGAAGGGACATAATCTCTAGGAATGCTAGTATAATTCATTTGCCAATGGTGAACTAAGCCAACAAAAGCCATAGTAGCATTCTCAATGGGATGAGAGGAATCCTCATTTGTAGAAAAAGCACAAGAAGTAACAAGGGAATTTTGCTTCGACCAATGATTCTAATGAAGAAGATTTTTTTGCATGTTGTAGAAACTTAGGCTTTCACTTTTGAAACTCCTCTTTGATATTTTGATTTTGGTGCATCTAGATGCATGGATAAAGAATAAGAATGGTTTTACAACCTCACTCCAACTACATATGGGAAAGTTCCACTTGCTGATGATATCGTAACGTAAAATTTAAGTGATTGTAAATTTTTAATATTAAATTAATAGTTTGGGAATGAAAATGTTAATTTATTGGAATTTGAAGTACATAATTGACAAACTGAGTTCAAAAGCGTAAATAGCAGAAAATAAGGAGTCTCGCACCAAAAGAGAGACAACATTATCTAGGACACTGGTGCATTGTGTGGATGTCTACATGTTGCATTGCCATCTATATGACCTAGAATGTTGGGAAACTTTTGGAAATGCTATGTTTTGGTCCATTTCTTTACCTAGCCACACAACAAAGAAAAATAACATATTAATAGTATTCTAGGTGATAACAAAAATGAAAATAGTAAGATTTAACTAATATATTCAAATGAAAATAATGAAATAACAAGGAAAGGAAGATATTTGCAAACTTCTATGTGGTTGAATATCTTCTCCAAGAAGATCACTTTTTATAGTGATTTAAGTATTATGGAAAATAGAAAAAGGATTTTTGGCGGATGGGAGAATGTGGTTGGCGTGAGGTATGCAGGTGTAGGCCTGCGGCCTGTAGCAGGTCATGGCCTGCATCCTACATGTGGCTTCCCATTCCTTGCATGTACGCAGGGGTGTTGTGACCTTTTCACACATCACCCTATTCAAAATGGGGACCCCCTAATTTTTGCTCTTTTCCCGTCTTTTGGCTTTGGTTTTCCTACTGTCTCTCTCGGTTCCGTCTATCTATCCGGGATGTGCCCATCTTTGAGCTTAAATTGAAATTTTGGCTAAGTCTGTCAAATTAGGGTTTGCACTCTTTAGGCTAGTTTGAGGTTAATTTGAGTAACTGAATTGAAGTCTGAGCTTGGCACTGTAATCAGAAGGCTTCCAGTAGGTTCCCAGCGAAATTTCACTGAATTCTGACAACTTGCTATTTTTAGCCATTCTGACTCCGAGAGCCATTTTTAGGGTTTGCACGTGTGCTTCTTCAATGCAATGTTTGGAGAATCTTTCTGGGTTTTTCAAGACCTTCGCGATGGTGTAACATGCAAGCCGAGATTATAACTTCCAGCCATTCTGGCTCCAGGAGTTGTTTTTAGGGTTTGCATGTTGGATTTTTCAATGCATGTCATGATATTCTTTCTGGGTTTTTCGAGAGCTTTGCGATGATATAGCATGCAAGTCGAGGTGATGACTTTCAACAATTTTGGCTTCAGGAGCCATTTTTAGGGTTTGCATGTTGGATTTTTTAGTGCATGTTAGGATATTCTTTAAGGGTTTTTCAAGAGCTTCGCAACGATGTGACATGCAAGATAGGTTGATCATTTTTCAGGAACATACTATTTTTAGCAAGTGCTCGCATGCAGACCAGTTTACTAGGTTTTTCTCGGTTTTTTGAGATCACCCAGGCAGTATAATTTGCAAACACATCCGGCAATTGGTTGGTTATTTTTTCAGGAATTTACTATTTTTAGCAAGTTCACTCCAGCAGCTCCCTAGCACTTCAGTTTCACGAACAGAGCAACATGCAATAGAAACGGGGTCAAACGGAAGTCATTTGAGGCACATGCAAGTCAGATTAGGGTTTCCAGCTTCAGGACTCAAAATGAGGGGTAAAACGCCAGAATCTTTGAAAACGGATGTATCCCATTGCGATCGGCATCTCTCAAGCAGTCTACTGGTGAAATTTGAGCGCAATCTGAGTACTTACTATTTATAGTAAGTCACCTCCAGAAATGGGCTATAAATAGCAGGTCAGCACGAAGCACCAGTGTGAACAGGCCAAATAGGTTACGAGGAACCCATGGAACAAATTTCAAGTCAAACAGAGTTGCAGAAGTTCGAGAATCAAGCAGTAAATATAAATAGCAGGTTAGCACGAATAGCAGGTGTGAATACGACAATTAGGTCATGAGGTCCCAGGCTGAGTAAAAATCAGGTCTTCAGAAGTGGAAAATTCTTGAAAATCATGAAGACTTCAAAACTTTCTAAAAATAGCAAACTAGGGCAAGCAGAGGGTAGCACGAAATTTCCTAAGTCATGAAGATACAGAAGCTCAACACCCTCAATTGGAAGCTTCCCCTGCCAAATGCGCCTTAAGAAACTGGAGGGGACTTGAAATTTGTCTAAGGCAATAAAATGGAAGAACACCCCCTCATATGTGCCCTCAAATAGAAGCTCATACCCTCACATGCGCCCATGAAGAAAATGTTGGAGATAACGCCTAAAGCATGGGGAAGTGAAAGCTCACCTAGCAAAATGCGCCTTCAACTCAAGGTGGACCCCCTTAAATGCGCTTAAGATGAGGATGGCTAAGGAGAAAGCTTAAGGAGTAGAAATGAAAGAGGGCCTAGTTAAATGCGCCTTGAAATGAGAGGAGGACCCCCTAAATGCGCCCAAGGTGAAGAGAGATGTCTTGAAATCTTTCTAAGTGTTGAAAATTGGAAGCAGACCACCTCAAATGCGCCCATAAAGGATACCGGATGAAGAAATTTTTCTAAGTCTAAGGAAACGGAAGCACATAGTGCCAAATGCGCCCAAGCCTAGGAAGGAGTTGAAAAGTTGTTGAGTGTTCAAAACTAAGTCTGAGGGGTGAAATGCGCCCTAGCTTGGAGAGGTTGGGTCAAGGCGTTGAAATTGATAGTAGTCATAGTGAAATGCGCCCTTGAGAGATAATGAAAGAGGAGTTGATAAAAATTTGACCAAGTGATGAAAAAAATTGAACCTCAACACATTGAATGTGCCTAAGCTAGAAGTTGAAGTTGGAAATTTTCTAAGGCAAGGAGAAATAAAAGCACGACCCTCTAGATGCGCCCAAAGTGGAGGAAGAGGTGGAAATTTTTCTAAGGCGTTGAGAATGGAAACACCACCTAGTGAATGCGCCCAAGGCTGGAAGGGATAAAGTAAATGTTAGTGAGAAATATTTTCAAAGGTGAAAATATTAAATCAACCCCTTCAAAGTGCGCCCCATGAATTTATGAAGTTAAGAAATATTTTCTAAGGGGGAAATGTTTTTCTTAGAATCTGGGGGTCTTGAATATTTTTTCTAAGGGGGAATAATTTTGAAATTTTTACACCTTGCCTTGAGATTTTAAAATAAACGCTGGGGCTTACAACTGGTAAAATTTTCTAGAGGGAATAAAGTGAAATATGCCTAAGAGGAGAAATAAAAAATTTTTGAGGCATTGGAAAAATAAAATAATGTGAAGTACGCCTGGCATGTGAGATGAATGAAATTTCTTGGAAGAAATAAAATTATTCTAAGGCGTTTAAAATAAAATTTCCATGATGAAGCACGCCCTTGTCAAGGAGGAGTTGTTTAAAATGTTGGAGTTATCTGGTTAAAATTTCCCAAAAGTGTTTGAGTCCACTGAACGTTACATGCAGTCAACTGGGAAATTTCGAATTTTTCAAAGAAGAAAGAATCTCCAGCAATAGCAAATTCTATGACGACTCTATGACGACTGGGCACATCTTTGTGACAACTCGCCAGTCTTCTCTCCTAAGTCGGAAAATTACTAAGTAGTGGGGGAGAAAATTTAATGCAACTGCCAAGCTGGGCGTCCTCTCACAATTATATAAGCTTCGAAGTTATTCATTTTTCTTCACCATTTGCAGATTTGAAGTTGTGAAAAAAAAGAGTGCTAAGAGGAAGAAATTTCCGGAGTGAATAAGTTTGGGTAAATTTTTCTAAGTGTCGGAGTGATATTGTTGAAAGTTTCAAGCCTTGAAGTTGGAAGTTTTGAACTTTGAAGTCAGAATTCTTGAGGTTTGGAGTTAGAACGTTGGTGCTGAAGAATTTTTATTTTCGAAGTTAACTCCATTCTTCAGCCATTTCACGGTAATTTTATTTTCTAAAGTCAGAATTTTAATGCTTATGTTTTATTTTGCAGATGGCTGAGGTAGGAAGAGGAGATGCTGCCAGAACGAGTAGAGCTACAAATACAAAAGCCGGCAAAGAGAATGCATCTAGGCAGGCAATTATCAAGAAGCTTAAGAAGTCATTTCTTCCTAAATCGAAGTTTGTCTCAAAGCTAGGAGGGTTGACTGATACCAATCTTGGTTCATTCAACCTCGGAGCACTCAAAAGCAAAATGTACGGGCAGGGTGGTCATCATCCATCAATTACAACACATAATATTATGAAAAGTGGACTATATGCAGTTGTTGGTTTTCCACCAGCAATCCAGTGTCTAGAGCTGATTTCAAAATGTGCTAATTGCTATAGGCTAGATCGCAGAACAATAGTTTCTCTTGATGGCAAGTTGTTCGTCAACCTCACGCCAGAAGCTATTGGAGAGGCGTTCAGAATTCCTACATTTGAGAAGATGCTATACAAGACAAAAGAAAGAGTTGACAAAATGTACGCCTCCTCTTTTGATAGATGTGCTAGGAGAATTAATACAACCTGGATGCAGAAGCCTAGACCTCCTGGCGCCAAGTTGCCCAAACAAATTATCTCAAAGGAGCTGAAGCAAGAATGTTGCGACCTGATTATGATGCTTAGTCGGGTGAACGAGAGCCCTCAAGTGTATATTTTTGAGCCATGGATGTTTTTCTATATCAGCATAGTGATGGAGGGGAGAGAATATGTCGACTAGGCAAGGATGATCAGTGATAACATAGATGAACAGTTCAAGAGCCTGAGGAGGACGAAGACTTTTTACATGAGCTCGTACGTCATCTACATGCTGGCTCGGATGACAAAGTATAGAGGAATCACTTATAAAGAGCCAATTGGGAGCGGTCCTGATCAATACAAGATCCATGAAGCCTACACGCAGTTACACTTGACCAGTACCTCTAGCTTCAAGAGGGTGAACGATGCTTTTACGATGCACATAACAAGGACTCTTCAACGGAGAACACACCAGAGAATATCACAGGATACCCAAAAGTTGATTGAAGAGTACGGGTATTGGTTCATCCAATTCCCGAAGTTCACCTATATCAGGCTGTAGGGGTTCCACTCATACGCCTACAGATTGTCGAGGTACCCCACTGACAGGATGGTGATGCTTGAAGAATCTAGGCAACTCCTTGCCTACGATAAAATCCAAAAGAAGAAGAAGAAAGGAGGGCTAGACTACACCATTATTATGGGAAATTCAATTGAAGAGTGTCCATCTATACAGGCAGCCAGAGAAGCTGAGGACGAATTGCAATTCTTCCACCTCACTCTTCACAACAGCAGACAAGATTTTGATCCCTACAGAAAAATTGGAGTAGTGCAAGGTGTGGAGCATAGGCATAAGGCTCACGTTGAGGATTTTTGGGCTACTTCAGGGGACGAAGCTGAAATTAGAAAGAGGATGTTCACTAGGCTACCTCTGAAGCTGATTAGAGAATGCAAGGTTGTCCCAGTTCTGGACCAAGTGGATGAGGATGTCAATATTATTCACCCAGATTATGAGTTGGTGAAGGACACGCCAGTCCCGCCACCTGATTGGTCAGAGCCAGAAATTACAGACTTGGACACGCTATCCATTCCAGTCTTGACATTCACGAGGAGCTGGGTTGAAAGACATGTTAATAGGCTCAAGAGAAAATCAATTTCTCTCACATACAACCTCATGGGAGATCAGAGGCCGCCTACTGCAAGGAAAAGAAAACAGGCTGCCCAAGCTGCAAAGCCACAAAAGGAAGTACTAGTTCAGCTAGCACCTTAGAGAACGGAGGAAGCATCACCCACGCAATTACTGACTCACTCTTCTAGTGTGCGTGAGGTTCCATTGTTTGCAAGTCAGAGGGTTAGATTGGATGAAGAGCATGAGTTAGAGAAGGTCAATCAGCCATTGCCTAGGGAGCCGGATAGTCAGAGTGTTAATGCTCCTAGGAGTGAGAGCCAGTTGGAGGGAGAAGAAGAAACGAAAACTGACACTTGCTTAGAGCAGGTGATCAAGGCAGCCTTTGAGGATGAAAATTCTACAGAGCCAGAAGTTCAGGGTTTTGAGGAGGATGTGTAGCACATGGAAATAGATGAGCCTCGGCAAAATGTTGTTGGAGAAGAAGCTCGTGAGGTGGAAGCAACGGAGGAACAACCACTTGTCATCTGCAACACGCAGCAGTTTGTACCAGAGTGGCTCACTGGAAGGATGAGAAAAGATCCGGAGGATGACACCAACCCGACAATTGAGATGGAAGCTTTCCTCAACAAAATTAGTGGGTTGCCAAAGAAGAAAAGAGCTAGGAAATATTCAAAGATTGAAACAGATAAATCTGGTTCGCGCACCCTTCATGTTGTTGTTCCAAGGGAGGAATGTGATCGAGATGAGGAAATGCCCGAGAACTATATGATCATCATTGTTGAACTAGGACGTCCTACAGGAGCACAAGTAATTGAGGAAGCTGACAGCTCCTTTCAGGCATTGAAAGATAGATTGCTTCAAAAAGAGGAAAAATACAAGAAGTTGAAGAGGGAGCAAAGGGTGTTGATTAGCTATGTGCAACACTTAGTGCGTCCATGTGCACAGGAGAATCCAGTGGTGGACCTCCCAGCAGAGCTTCCAAGGGAGTCAGTTAGCGGGCTCGAAGAATTGAAGAAGACAATTCAGGAGGCAGACAAGTGGGTTGGCGTTGTTCGTGTTGAAGCTGAAAAGTTTATTGAGGACCTTCTCTCTTCTTTTCAGCATGCCTCAAGCATTCTTACACGTATAGAGAACATTGATCAGGCTTGGAATGAGACTCACATCTATCAGGACAAAACCATTCCATACTTGGCAGCACTTATGCATATGCCTGTGCAGACTTTAATTGAAGGAGTAATCCAAGAAGGAGATAGGTATGATTTTCCAGGCTGGTATTCATCAGCATTCACTGGCCGAGGCTTCTTCGATACAGCGTGGGCAGAGTCAGTTAGAGTGAGGAAAGCTATGGGAAACATTCAAGAGGGCGTCTTCAACACGCTCAAAGCCCTATTTGCAAAACGGCTAACTCCCGAGGAGGTGACATTAGATGGCTTGAAAGGAAAATTGCACCCTTTCTTCTCATAGGTGAGAGCATTTTCCCAGGATGATTTTGAGAACGTTTCAACTTTCTCCACCATTATTCAGAGTACCCAAGAAACATTGGAGGCCTGGAGAAAATCTTGCATTCGGCAAGAGCAAAGAATCACCATCCTCGAGTTTCAGCTCAATCTCACTCCATCTATTTCGGTTCAAGAAATTGAAGCAATGCTGGCCCGATTCATTGATTTTGTAGTCAGAGAAAGGAACAGTGGGAATGCGTCCCTAGACGAGAATCTTCTAGAAGGATAGTGGGCATTAATTGCCCGTAGTGGTTAAAGGGAGGAGTTTGTCATTTTGTGCTCATTTATTGCACCACTCCACCTTCTAGCGGTTATTAGGGTAGAATCTTGTTCAAGGCTTATGTGGCTCAATCTGAGCCGTTCATTGTAATTCGATCTGAGCCGTCCATTGGACTGGGCCAACTATAAAAGGGGCATCCCCCCTCATTTGTACCTCATTAGATTAGATCATTAGAAGCAGGGATAGAATAGCAGAGAAAGCAGTTGAGATAGCTTAGCATAGATTGATAGTATAGTTTGAAGAAGAAGGAAAGTTTTTCCATTGAAAGCTTTGTAAGAAGTTGTTGTGAACACTCTCATAATAAAAAGAGTTATCATTGATGGTGGTTTCGTCTTTTGTTGTGAGCAGCTAGCAAGATTTCTTCGTCCTTCTGATTCAAGTAGGATCTTAAAGTAGAGTAAATTTCATTTTCATGCCCTTAGATTGTTGTGGAATGCGGTGTTTAATCTAAGCAAGCTTTGTTTAAATCCATACCACTAACGAGCTTACTAATGGTAAGTTTTCCTTGCGTGGTCGACTGGAACATTTCAGACTTAACTTCAATTATGATTGGCATGTTTGTATGCGTTGTCGTGATGGTATTTACATGTTGAATTGTAATCTAAATATCCTTAGCCACTCTATTGAAGATTGCACCAACTCCGTGGAAGCTGTCCAAAGCGAGGCAAAGCGAAGTCTGGTTGAAGTATGTTGAAATTGATCTCCACATTCCGCATTTAGGTTAGAATATAGACTCTCTAATCCTTGCAACCATTCAATTCCGCAATTTTTTGGTTAGTATTAGGAAACTTGCATTTCATTGACAAATCTTTCAAACCACATGAAAACCCTTTAGCCCGTTGTCTGTTGTTTGTTGCCAAACAATTGTGTAAGTCCCCTCGTGTTACCAACAAATCACAACGAACCAACTGAGACTACTCCACTGCATAAAGGAACCTTGGAGTTGAACGTATGAACTTTCTCGCAATCTTAGCATGCAGAATACTTTGATCAAGAGAGAATAGAGTAGCCGTTGGAAACTTTATTCTGCTGTTTGGTGTAGGTCACAAAACACACATCAACAAGGGGATTGTGTAACAGTGTGCAGGGTGTTGGTTTATGCTCGTAGTGAAATCTTATGAGTGATCGGGGGTTTTAGTTTTGGGCTTGTTAAATCTGTTTTCTCTTTGGGGTTTTCTCGGTGTTCGTTATTTGTCGGTTTCAAGGTTCCAGGGAGGCATAAGGAGTTTGTTCTTGCCTTCTTTTTCTTCAAATTATGGCTTCAGGTGAAGCAAGTATTAAACCCAGTATGGATTTTCATGCATCGTTGCATGTGAATTTGTCGTCTTCATCAAAGCTTGATGTTGAGAAGAACTTCTTGTATAAGGCTTTGCGGGTGGAGGGGATGGCTCCTTTTGGAGGTCCTCGTATTCCAAAAACGAACGGATGTTTGGAGAGGTGCTAGGATAGACCAGTTTTTGTGATTCAACCTGAGTCTATTGCAAATGATGTTGAATATTATTTAAACCATGCTTTACTTTGCAAGTTCATGGGGATGTGAGTCTCTCTTCCTTTTTTGGAGGCGTGGGCCAGACGAACATGGAATCCTAAGGGAAAAATGGAGGTGATGTTGCTGGCTAACAATTTTTTTATGGTTTTTTTCAATTGCATGGCTGATCGCAACCGAGTTTTCGAGGGAGGTCAGTATTTTCATAATCAGATTGGCTTATTTATCAAACCATGGCATACGGGATTCAATCCTTCAGAGGAGCTCCCGAATCAAGTTCCTGTTTGGGTGCATCTTCCTAGGTTCCCGGTTGAATTCTAGCATAATGAAATTTTGCATATGGTTCCTTTGTTGCTTGAGAAACCAATTGGCCCTTCTCAACAAACATAGGATAAGAAGGTAATGACTTTTGCTCGTATTTGTGTCGAAATTGATTGGAGCAATGCCATTCTAGATTCTCTAGAAATTTGTGTGGGTACTTCCTCTTGGGTGTAGTAGTTGGATTATGAGACCCTTCCCTTTCGATGTTAGTTGTGCCATGAGTATGGTCATTTGCAGAGATGACCTAGGAGCCGCTCCTCAAAGCCCAATTTGAACCAGCCGCCTCGTAACCCTCCCAAGTTGGACAAGGGTAAGGCTCCTATTCTAGGTGTAGAGGTTGATAAAGACGGTTATATTCCTGTCAAGCCCCATAATAGGAATCGTGGTCAAAAAAGAACTTTCAAAGAGAGGCAGGAAGAGGAAGTTTTTAGTCATTTTGATGTTCTAGACGGTCTTAGCTAGCAAGAGGTGAACCTAGGTATGGTTCTAGAACATGGGGCTCTGGAGGAGGTTTTGGAGGGTACCAAGTCAGTTGATCTTCTAAACTTGCAAGAGGAAGGCAAGTCACTTGCTCAAATGGATATGGATCAAAAAGCTTTGGTTTCAACTAGTTCTGCAGCGCTAGTGCCTTGGAAAGGATGGTGGTTGAGAAGTTCTCCCCTTTGGAGAAGATGGTGTCTGAGGTAGAGAAAAGTAATAAGGCTTCTCTTCCCCTTGGACTTCTTCAAAAAAGTCCAAAGAAAGGGGTTAATGAGAAACCCCTCAAGGTTGGGAGGAAGAGGGATTTGGAGAAGATTAAGTTGGCAGGTGAAATGTTGGTTGAGTCAGGGTCTATCAAAACTCTTGATTTTCACTTCTCCACTTCTCAAAGATGATTATTCTCTCTTGGAATGTGAGAGGCCTAAACAACAGCCCTAGACAAAATGTTGTTTGTGATTTGGTGCAAAAGCATTCGCCTAATATGTTATTTCTTCAAGAAACTAAACTATCTGTGGAAAGTATGAATAGTCTTGTGCCTAAATTCTAGTGGCAAGGTCAAGGATAGTGTATTGGTGCGCAGGGTAATGCTGGGGATGTGGCTTGCTTATGGAACCCTATGAAGATTAGGCCTCTTTGGTGGATTGCTAGTAGGTCTTCTATTTGTGTAATTGTTGTGAGCATGGAGTCTGGAGAGACTGTTCTTCTATCCAACATTTATGCTCCAACCAACATGCCTGGTAAGTATTGGCTTTGGTCTCATATTCAATTTACTAGAAGTATGACTCCTCTTTATCTATGAATTGTTGCTAGTGATTTCAATGCTATTACTGAGCTGGAGGAGAAAATGGGTGGAACGCTGAGGTTGGAGCCGCTTGCCTATCTTCTTAGAGAGTATATTTCTTCCTTAAATCTAGTTGACATAAAACTTGAAAATGGTCAATTTACTTGGAATAATAGGTGATGTGGTAAAGATTGTATTGCTGAAGAGGCTTGATAGATTTCTTGTTTCTTATTTTTGGCTTAGAGGATCTTGGTCCACCAACTTAGAGATTCTTGATTGGAGGGGCTTTGATCATTGGCCAATTAAGTTCTCTACTTCTTTGGCTAGTGCTACGCATCATCCCTCTTTCAAATTCCAACTCATGTGGTTGCGGGACCCTTCTCTTTAGGATCATATGGCTGATTGGTGGCAACATGGTATACCTGCTTACAATACAGCCATATACTCTTTTGTCAAGCAACTGCAGTTTGTGAAGTACCAGCTCAAAAGGTGGAATAGGCAATGTTTCGACAACATTTTTCATGCTAAAGTTGTTGCTCAGGCTAGTTTGGATGCCATTACCCGAGTAATTAGGGAGCATGGCCTATTTGAGGAATCTCTCCTTGAGGAGTCGAAAGCTTTGAAAACTCTAGAGGAGTGTGAGTTGCGGGAGGAGATTTATTGGAAACAAAAAGCGCAAGTTGTGTGGTTGCAGGAAGGGGACAAAAACACTGCCTTTTTCTTCAACTCTGTGAAGGATAGGAGACATGGTAATTCTATCTCTCATCTTGTGAACTCTAGGGGCGACCATTTGACTTCTCGTGGGGATATCTTTAGTGAGGCTTCTCTGTACTTTGCTTCTCTACTTAGGGAGGACTCTCCAGATGTGAGTGAGGATGAAAATCTTGTTCTTGCTTGCGTCCCCTCTTTGTTCTTTAGGGAGATGAATGCGAATCTTATGAGTCCTATATCTTTGGATGAATTGGAGGCTACAATTTTTCAGATGAAGAAAGGAAAGGCACCTGGACCTGATGGATTTCGAATTGAGTTCTTTCAGGAATTCTAGGAAATCATCAACCTAGACTTACTTAAAGTGGTGCGTGAATTTCAGGGGAATAAACAGATGTTGAAAGAATTGAACTCTATCTTTCTTGCCCTTATCCCCAAGTGTGAAGAAGTGGATAGGATGAGTGTGTTCAAGCCCATAGCTCTTTGTAATGTGGTTTATAAGATTATATCCAAGTTGATTACGGAAAGATTGAAGTGGTGGACTAGCAAGTTGGTTTTTGAGGAAGAGGGTGGCTTTATGGCTGATAGGCAAATCTTGGATGGTGTTGTGATTGCTGCTAAAACTATACATTCTATGGCGACATCTAAGGAGAAAGCTATGTTTATAAAACTAGATATGGCAAAAGCCTATGACAAGGTCAAGTGGTCCTTTCTTCATAAAATGCTTGGGGCTTTTGGCTTTGTCAAAGAGTGGATTATGTGGGTTATGAGTTGTATCATGTCCCCTTCCTTTTCTGTGTTGGTTAATGGGGATCCTTCTCCCTTGCTCAAGGCTTCTAGAGGTCTCCATCAAGGGGATCCTCTGGCTCCGTATCTTTTAATTCTCCTAGCTGAAGGCCTTGGAAGAACAATTAAGAGCCATGTTAACCGGGGGCTGATCCATGGGTGGAACTGGGGCATTGGTCTTTCTCCTCAGTCACACTTGCAATTCATGGACGATACTGCTTTGATGGGTCTAGCCAAGATCAGGGAGGCTACCAACTTTCACAAGGTTTTGGATGTTTACCTTGCAGCCTTTGGACAACAGATCAATGAGGGTAAATCCTCTATCTTATTTTTTAACACCCCTGAGCCTATTCAACGACGGATAGCCCGTATCCTCAGGTTTCAAATTGGGAAGTTGCTTGTGATTTATCTTGGTATTCCTCTTTCTATGGGTCCCTTGCGTAGGGGCTCCTGGCAAAATATCCTTGATAAGTTCCATGCGAGAGTAAATCATTGGACTCACAGATGGTTATCCTTTGTGGGTCGGGTGCTGCTTTTGAAGTTGGTGGTGTTGGCCCTTCCCAATTACAGGTGTATGTTGCAAGTTGCTCTTTCAAGTTTTATTAGGGAACTGGACTCTCTTGCCAAGCAATTTCTCTGGGCTGGTAGCTTGACGTCCTCGAAATGGAGTCTCATGAATTGGGAGACTGTTTGTAGACCGAAATAGCTTGGGGGTCTTGGGTTGTGCCAGTTGAGCCTTTCTAGTTTGGCTCTTTCTGCCAAGCTATATTGGAGATGGTGCACTGAACAAAACTAGGTTTGGGCTAGGATTATTTCTGACAAGCATTTGAGAGGGGTGGTGAAGGAGGAGGTTCCTTGGTTCCCACTTTTGGGTAAGGGCTCTGTGATTTGGGGAACTCTTAAGAAAGGAGCTAAGTTGATCAAGGATGGTCTATTTTGTATTTGCAATAGGGGATCTAATGCTCTCTTTTGATTTGACTCTTGGTATGCTTTTTCCCCTATCTTAACTAGATTTCCTCATCTACATGATATTTTCCATTGTTTCTTGGAGGCTGGGTGGACTCAGGTTGAGGATTTCAAATCTAGTCATCCCTGTGGTAATGGTGGAAGTTTCTAGATGGAAGGATCCTAGTGAGTGGCCATTTGGGGGTTCTAAAGAGGATCACGTTGAGTTAAGGAACATCCTTGCAGGTAGAGATTGCAACTCCTTGAGGGAAAAGGATATTTTGGGATGGAGCCCTGATCCTAAGGGGGTTTATACGGTGGCTAGTGGTTATCAGGAGCTAATATGTCGAAAGTATGGGGGGTTGGAAGTTTCTTGGTGGAAAATGTCTGGAATAAGTTTTCTTGGCCCAAGTGTAATTGCTTTGTTTCGACGCTTGCTTGGAATAGATGTTTGACATGGGACAATCTTCACAAGTGTGGTTTCCAAGGGTCCTTCGGTTTGTGCCCTTTGTGGTTGTTCTAAGGAGGATTTTGCACACTTGTTTTCTTGATGCCCCTTCTCTTTGCTTATTTGGCACTTTTGGTGGGGTGTGTGGAGATAGCCGTGTGTTCATGCTTCTTCTTTGATTGATTTCTAGAACAGTCTGGGGAGGCCCCTGACAAATGCTTCTTTCCTCCAAATCGTTTGGATTATTGATCCCACTTTTATCCTTTGGCAGATCTGGCTTGAGAGGAATTGTAGGATTTTTCAAGGCAGCAAGTTGTTGATTCAACAGGTTTGGCAAAGGGTTGTCAGTATGATACAAGAGATGGTGGGAGTTAAGAGTGATGTGTCTTATCCTTTGGAAAGGGGAGATGAAGAGATTGTGAGTAGTTTGGGATTGTGTGGCCTAATCCTTGATTCTTTTTACGTTAGAAGGTGGCGTCAGGCCAAAGGGAAGGTTCAAAGAGAAGGGGGATGGACTCCTCCTTGGGGGGATGTTTTAAAAATCAATACTGATGTATCTTCAAGGGGTAATCCTGAACCGGCTTGGATTGGTGGTATTGAAAGAGATTGTTCTAGCAGGGATATCTTCTTTTCTATTCATAAAGGGCATCATTCCAACAACCTCATGGAAGGTTTGGCAATTTTGGCTGCTATTGAGAGAGCCTTTGCTCTTGGGTGGCGTAAGATTATTTGTGAGTCAGAATCTCAAATCATGGTCAATTTGTTGAATGTGCAGAATTTGGATGGGGTTAATTGGCAACTGGCTTTTATTGTTAGGCATTTTTTGCATTTGAGCTCCACTTTGGAGTCGGTTTCTTTCGTTCATATTCCCCGAGAGTGGAATAGGGTTGCTGATTGTTTGGCTAAATGGGCTTTGGAGTAGCATGGTGGCTGGAAGGTGGAAGGCTGGGAGCAGTTATCCCTAGACTATTCTAGAGATCTCGAGGGTCTCATTTCGGCGGATATGGGAGGATAATGTTTCTTGGTGGTCGCTCTGGTTGTTATTGTATATCTCTGGGTTCTATGGTTCTTGGCTTTCCTCAGGGTGCTGGTTTTAGCCCCTGACTGCTCTGTAATTGTGGGTTTCTGATGGAAATAAATTTTTACCCTTTTTATTCAAAAAAAAAAAAAAAACTTCTCCAAGAAGAACCTATCTCTACAATAAAGAGAATGTTTTGGGGCCATTTGGGAGCTTTCCAAGAGTAGTCAAGCCTCTATGTTGGTCTTTCGACCTCCACATACAACCAGTGTTAAAAAGAGATTGAAAAATAGTGTGTGCTCCTATAATAAGTGCATCTAGGAATCAAGAGTATTGACAATGCAAATAATATAACTAAAATTGAATAAAAGTGCTAATAGCTAGAATGTGAGATCCCAAGGTGCCAAGGGCACTACAAAAAAATGCTACAATAACAATAAAGAAGTAGAGAAGGCAAGTGTAAAGAAAACAAGAACAAAGTCACCTCTTAAAGCTTGATGAAGCCAAAGGGACAAGAGTGTTGTTAAATGCTCCAAAACCTTAAAGAAAATTGCTACAGAAGAATGGGTGTGCTCATGTGGAGGAACAAGTATGAAGAAAAGTTGTAGAGAGAGATCTGGATAGCTTGAGAGTGCAAAAGGTTTTTAAGATGTTTTCAATGTGAGAGAGAGTGTGTAAAATGAAAGATAGATTCAAAATGAGAGGTAGGAGGGGAGGAGGAGCTGTTCAAATTCCTCTTGAGCAGTTACCATTGACTTGGCTAGGTGGTAGGTGGCAACACACTTGGAAATGGTCACTGAATGAGAAATTGTCTCTGCACATTAGCATGCCATGTGGATGTCTACACGTTGCACTAGTGTCTAGATAGTTTTCTCATTCATAAAAGTAGAATATTGCATCTCAGGTAGAGTTGTCTATGAAGCAATGTGGTTATGTTCCATTTTGATAAGAATGGGTGTGCTTGAGAACCATCCTACAGTTCTGTTTTGTGACAATAAGGGAGTGTTGAGGTTTGTTTGCTATTTAGTTTTTCACGAGCACACTAAACTCATTGAGGTTCAATGGCATCTGCATGCATGTACAACAACAAAATATTCAGCTCCAATACTGTTCAACTCAAAAGCAACATGTTGACATATTTACCAAATCACATGCATTAGTGAAGTTGGAAGCTTTTTGAGCCTTCTTGATTTGTACTCTTGAGAAAATGATGTAATAATAGTGTATTGTTAGAATATACTATTACATTTAAATATTTACACAATATTAAATAATACTAATATTTCATTGTTATTGTTTAATATTGAATGGTGGCTGGTTGGTTGGGTATTTGATTGGTTACATGTTAGCCAACTATTTTATTTGTATATACTGCAAACTTATTTGAATAATAAAATTGCTTAATGTTCCTCCCAATTTTCTGAGTTTGTGCCAATATCCTAATCTTATTTTAAAAGGTTTTGGAGTTCTCTATGGCAAGCACATGCTTTAATGTATCCGAGTTTGATGAATATATTATTTGATTTACATTTTGCACATTATATATTAGCCTGGTCCAGGAAAAATGTTCCCTGTTCATTTAATTCAAATAACCAAAAGTTTAAAACATTTGGAATAGTTGTGCATGAGAAATCCAAGTTAGAGTTCTTTGAAGGCAGATGCCTTCAAGAGCAGGTGTAAGCAGCGGAGATCCAACACACTTAAAATCTCGAGCCATGGGTGACATAACACTGAAATGCAACCAAGTATGCAGACACAATGTGCATACCTATTGCCTTAATGTTTTTGAGACAATTTTCACAGTTTCTCATTTTTAACACATGTAGCCGATTGCTTCTGTCATTAATCCTCTTTTACATACCTTATTGATGACAGTTATTAATTTTTGATCTCCTGTGATATTTTTCATGATGTGATTCAAAATGAACAGCTTAAAATTGTGCAGCCTTTAGCTACTCCAATGCTTTTTAAACAGACAATTTTCACAGGTTCTCATTTTTAACACATCTAGCTGATTTCTTGCCTTTAATTCACTTTATGTACCTTTTTGATGACAGTTATTAAGTTTTTGGTCTATGACATTTTTCATGATGTGATTGAACTGAACAGCATAAAACTTAAAAGTGTGAAGCTTCTAGCCACTCTAATGCTTTTTAAACTGACAATTTCCTGAGGTTCTCATTTTTTATTTTTAACACATCTAGCTGATTTCTTCCGTCTTTAATCCACTTTTATATACCTTGTTGATGACAGTTGTTGGGTTTTTGATCTCCTATGACATTTCTCATTATGCAACTCAAACTGAACAGCTTAAAAGTGTGAAGCCGCTAGCTACTCAAATGCTTTTTAAAACTTATACCACCTCAATGGCTTATTTAATTGTAGAAAGTTGAAACTAATATCTCAGGTGATAGATGGAGAACAGGAAATCTTGTAATAACAAAATATTTGTCTGTATTTTTAGGCATTGGCTTCCTTAGTGGCTAGAAAGACCATCAATAAATTGAATCAATAACAGTTCATTCATTTGTACAACAGTCACGTGCCTGTAAGTTGTTTTGGCAAACTCAACGGAGGATGCATACAACTGGTAGCTTAGATTTAAAAAGTAAAAAAGTGGTAAATTCTATGGCAGAAAAATATCAAAGTTTATTTGCTGGTCCTCGATGTGTATTACTTCCAGGATTAAGAATAGGCATTACCAATATTGAGACACCCTTGCCATTAACATTTTTCCTTTAATTGACTAAACATGCACGTGAGGATAAAATCTATTATTGGTTTTCTAAACACTATCTTCCCTTTGTTGTTGTCCAGTGGGTGGACTTATGGGCTATTTGAAAAGTGGGAGCTCTATGTCACTTATATCAGGAGGATTGTCGGCATCGGTGCTTTACTATGTACACACACAACTGCCTACAAACCCAGTATTTGCATCATCAGTTGGGCTTGGTAAGTGATGCCATGGTATTTCTTTGTTTTCGCTTTGTGTTTTTGTTAGTTTTTACCTTGGACTTTGTCATCCTTCCACATTGGCTTTAATAGTTACTTGCATTTGTGCAAGCTCCCCTCTCTCTCAACACCTTCCTTCCCATGCACACACATTCATATATAAAAGTTGACATAATATTGCTTTTAGCATTGACATGCTAGTCTGCAATGAGCTTAATAGTGTTTGTTATTTTTGGCTGGGAGCTGCTAGATTAGTCAGTGTAAGGAGATTAATAAACAATCCAGAAAGTTCCTTTGATACTATCTAAGACAAGTGTTTTATTTCAGGGATCTCAGCCGTTCTTTTGATTGTAATGGGGGCACGTTTTAAGAATTCTGGGAAGATTTTTCCTGCAGGTGTGGTATCTGTGGTCTCTTTGATCATGACTGGTGGTTACCTTCATGGTATTCTACGCAGTTCCCATGCGTAGAGTAGTTACAGAAACTAAGAATGAATGCTATGCTACTTCTTTTGAGATTTTGATCATAAATACCACTATGTTTTGCCTTTTGTATACTTGGCTCCGAAATTCTTGGTCGAGATATGCTTTTGAACCTTACATGTAGTGGAGTGGAGTCCAAACATATGGAAGAATCGAGGTTACAGTATTCAATACTTGCTGGTTATTTAAACTGTACTTGTTCATCTTAAGTTGTCTGTTAATAAATCAATGGTTTTGATGTCTAATGTCTTGACTTTTCTTAGGTTGCTTCTTGATGTACTAAAAACAATGTGTTACTTTTAGTGGTAATTTTCTTTCTTATTTCAAGTTGAGACTAGAATTAACGTACATTTTTCTAATAGCCGTTTTTATGATATTACTCTGCTGAATGACTAGTCAAGTTTTATTTGTTTTTGCTCATTTATTACATGTTCTCAATAGCATGCTGGCCAGCTTATGTATTAAGCAAGCTTAAGATACTTGCATATCGGGTAGCTCATGGGTTAAAACCAGTCGCTTAGAGACGTGGGATAAAGGACATGGTTGTGAACATCATTTTAGACAAGTTGCAAGAGTATATAAATAAGGTTATAGTTATACAACATTGCAATGTTCATTGAAAGATACAGGCATAGGCACAGAAATCCCACTCTTAAACCTGAGTTTCCTAGTGACTATGGTTAAATCATAACAAGTTATTCTATCATAAATGGATGTGAAATGCATTGCAAAATGGAAGTCATCCATTGGATTGTCCTCTAGTTGATTCCTTGAGGGATATTCTGATTGCAAAACTAACCCGCTCAAATGAGGCAAAACTATTTTGTACTGAAGTTGGGAAGCATTGTCCCCAATTTATGGGGAGTTGCACTTTATTGTTATATTATACGACCAAGGGAATTTATTTTTTAAGATTCACCTAGAACTTGTACCTGACCTCAAAGTGTTTGGAATTTGGATACGCCATACCTAGGGAGTTTGATGTTTTAGTTTGTATTGGTCTGTTTAGATTTGAATATGGGATGCCATTAGTAAAACCCCAATACTTTTATTGCTTTAGTGCGTTACATTTGAAAGTGGGCTTCAATATATTTTTCAAATATGATCTTCTATGATTATTTCATAAATTATGATTTCTAATCAATTTTCATTTAATACCCCTATATGCTTGTGCCATATATTGAGAGAGAATGGTACTAAACACATTCTCTCTTTATGAATGATTGTAAAGGAAAATAACTTTCCCTAAACTTAACCTAGGAAAAATAAACAAATGCATACAACTAAGCATAAATCAACTTAGATTAATTAATTTTAGAGTTGTGGAGTGATAATTGAACAAGTTATGCTATTTTAGAAAAATAAATACAAGAGGATAAGGATTTGGCTCTAGAAATGAAGATGATGAATGAATTTTGTTGTACTAAAACCTGATCTACCTTGACACTTAAAAGTTAAAACTATTCCACTATGTCTGGAAAATATCTTGGAATTGTCATGAAGTGTCTTCTGCACATCTCAAATCTGTACTTGTAGATCACTTCCATGCCCATGGATTTGCTTATAACTCATGGCTTTGATGTTGTTAGTTGTACACTTTTGCTTTGCACTCCACCTTGAAGTCTATTCCTTGCCAAATGATAATGGATTTACAATGTGCATAAACACCTAGGATAGATTGCTTGATCACAAGGGTTGTGTTTTCTTAGGTCAACCCCCTGATAGGACCAGCTTTTGCGGTTGTGGAAAAGATCAAGGGCATCAATCTTCAAATATGCAGATGCTCTAGGATGATGCAATGCAGAATTAGGTTGTTTTTAAGGGCTCCAACTGAAGTGTTCCTAGCATTCAATGATAAATGAAGCAATCAAATGCCTTTAAATACAACTACATATCAATAAATCATGCAGACTTTGTGTTTAATTGACTCACAATGCTTAGTGAAATGGGTGAGGGTTGGCCAAATTTCAATATGAATTTTGAAATTTTAGAGATCAAATATGTGGACATGAGATCCATCCTACACCTACAGGAATGGCCTAATAAAATGGAGTGGTAAGATCTAGACAAGGAGTGGATCTTAAAATTATGGATGATTCAATAAATGTAAATAGTGTGAAAGAATGTGTAAGAATGGATAAAGGGGATGGGTGAAGGCTAGGAGAATGAGCTCAATATTACACAAAATTTTTTAATTTATCAAATATATAATTGCATTAAGATATTCTCTCAAAATAAACACAAAACTAAATGAAATTTGACATGGATATACAAACATCACCATTATAATAATATTTAGAATATATACTTTAAAATAGTAAAATACACATTTAATTCCTCTCCATATATCATGTGTCTGTGTGTATATACCATAGAAGCATAAATCTGCAAAAAATCGACAGGCTGGACGATTTTTCCCCGATTTTTTTGAAAAAATTGTTGACCTTTTGGTCAACGATTTAAAAGGTTAACAATGTTTTCCCGTTTCAAACTGCAAAATCGCCAAAAAAATGTATTTAAAACCTGCAAAAAATGTGGATAAAATCGCACTGGTTTTCGCACGAAAAAAAAACCCTCAGGCATGTTTTGGAGGCGATTTCTGGGCCACTCATTTTTGCTGCTCGCGATTTCAAGCACCCACAGGCTGCAATTTCTACTACAAGCCTACAGGTAGGCATTTCATTGCCTTGTCTATTTCATCAAACATACCACATTTCTAAACAATTCAAGACTACAGGTAGGCATTTCATTGCCTTGTCTATGCATTTGCTTGTCTATTTTATCAAAGAAACCACGTCTTTGAAATTGAGGCATTTTATGAAACAGTTCACTGCCTTGTCTATGCTACCACATTTTTCATTCATGTTTGTGGTTACCAAACAGTTCAAACAGTTCACTGCCTTGTCTATGCATTTGCTTGTCATGGCATTCCATGAGACCACATTTTTTGGAGACATTTTATCAAACAGTTCACTGCCTTGTCTATGCTTACTATTATGCTTTGATAGATTTTTGCCAAGCATCCATAGCATGTTCGAAAGCACCTATTTTAGGCTTCTAGCCATAGCAGCAAGGCAGTGAACTGTTTGATAAAATGCTTTGGTAGACATTTATGAAAAATGTGGTAGCATAGACAAGGCAGTGAACTGTTTGAAAAAATGCCTCAGAAATGTGGTCTCATGGTGATGGAATGCTATGGATTGTCATGGCATTCCATCACCATGAGACCACATTTCTTTGAGGCATTTTTCCAAACAGTTGACTGCCTTGTCTATGCTATTGCTTACTATTATGCTTTGATAGATTTTTTCCAAGCATCCATAGCTTGTTCGAAAGCACCTGTTTTAGGCTTTTAGCCATAGCAGCAAGGCAGTGAACTGTTTGATAAAATGCTTTGGTAGACGTGTGAAAACTGTGGTAGCATAGACAAGGCAGTGAACTGTTTGAAAAAATGCCTCAAAGAAATGTGGTCTCATGGAATGCCATAACAAGCAAATGCAATTGGCAGCTGCTCCTAGTTATTAGTTATGTAATGTGAATAGTTATGTAATGTGAAGTAATTTCATAACTGCTTAGATTGACTTAGTAAAATCTTATATTTTAATTGAAATTTTGTCATCTATCAGCATTTATTTATTAGTTATGTGATGTGAAGTAATGCTTTGAGTTTGAAAGAGGTGCAATGCAATGTAATCAGTGACATGAATGTAAACTACAAAATCTGTTTTCTACAATTCATTAGTTAAACTCTTTATTTAATTTTCTCTCTATATCTCTATGCTATGGAAATGCCTTTCAATTTCAAAAAAATAGTTTTTATTTCTTGTTCTACAATATTTTACATTTTTTTTAAATCCGTTTTTTTTCCGATTGTTTCCTGATTTTTTCAAAAAATCTTGTACTTTTGGTTTGCTGATTTTTTCCCCAAAAGATTTTTGCTGATATGGTATATACCATAGAAGCAGATATCTTTAAAAGTATCGTGATATTTCAGATATACCTTTTCCCAGCAGAGATCCCAACATTTTCTTGAAAATATCATGAGTTTTTCAAAATATCTTCAAGTGTGACTTTGGCTGAAATTTTCACCATCATATCATGATATTATTGGCAATATATCACTGTAATATCACAATAAGTTAGTCTTTTCTCTATACAAGCATTAAATCTGTGATTTTCTTATCGTTCTTTTCTAGAACTTTTATAAACGTGATAAACACCTTGAACAGTGTAAGTAGCCATTAAGATTTCCAGCTGCCATTAGGGAATAGTGATAAGATCTATAGTCAAGGGACAATGACAATTATTTCTGCCATTAGCGCATAGTGATAAGATCTATTGTCAAGGGACAATGACAATTATTGCTGTCGTTATGTAAAAAATGAATGTAATTGTTATCTACACTTGTGAAGACACTTGATATAATCAGATTTGAAAACCTTGTGAATAGGGAACATCATTGTTGTTATTGTGATTAGTGATTATCATTGTTGCCTTTGATAACAGTGAACCCTGCTGTCATTATTTATGATTCATGAGCATAGTCAATACTAGAAAAAACTGTCAAATGATTATGCTATCCTTTGACTTGTTATTATTGAATCATATATGTTAGTGCTGTTGTAGACTTGCGGTCATTTATACTTATCCATGGATATTGTTGTTGTTACTACATTTGTAAACATAGTTGTATTATTGAGGTAATTGTTTGGGAATTTTCAGTGTTACATATCAGCTGTTAAAAATGTTGTACCAGTTGAAATTGTTGTCATCATTATTGTCTTTTGACATAATTAGCCTTCTATGATTAGTAATCTTCTTATGATCACAGATCAGTAGCATTATGTCATTATTGTGATTGGTCAATCTGATGTTTAGTAGCATTGCTACTAGTAGTATGATTAATCAATATGGGTGTTAATATTACTGTCAACATTATAGGAAATATTGCTGATTAAAATGATTAACATGGAACATTATTAAGATGGCACATTTCTGTCCTGAAATGCCAAGTATGATTGTTGCCACTGATTGCAAATTTAATAGGTATTTCAAGAGGTTAGGGAGACTAATGTTATCAATTGTAGTTATCTTTTTGTGTATAAATAAGTCTTTTGGACTTCATAGTTAAGGAGAATGGGAGGGTTAACAGATCATATTACTTTAATTGTTTTTTATTGCATGAAGGGTTCATTATCATTGTGATAGAGTTGTTTATTAACATTGTTAAGGAGATTTACATTTTAATTATCTATATTAGTGATGTCAAAATTAATGAGAGAAAATGATATTTCCAAATTCATGGTGTATATTCTCATTTACTTTCACTTTCTCACTCTCTATGCAATTAGGATTGCTTTAAATGCTTTTGAACAGAGCTATGAACCAGAAAAGGGTTTTGAAAGGACCCCAAAACCTTGTACATCAAGAGAATACAACACCACCACTCGACTAGAGTTGACAAAGAAATGGGCCTAAGAACCAGAAAGACCCTTAAGAAATAAACAATAAAACCTCAGGGACAACCAAACAACAATCATGGAAGTTTAAATCCAAACCTCTCCAAAAAACTTTGAAGTGGAGTCAAAGCTTGACCCTGTAATGTCCCCTTCCTTGGGTTGAGCATTGATGAAGACTTAGCCTATTTAATTCTTGTAGGCTAATTGGGATTTATGAAAAGGAATAATTAATTGGTTAAATTAAGTTGTTTTAAATTTCTTATTTTTATGGGCAGCTTTATTTAATTAATCATTTTATTGGAGTGACTTATTTCAAAGTCAAAAAGAGAATTAAAATTCAAAAAATCTCTTTACGAAGGAAATAAAATATAATATTTTGTATTGCAAATTTTGACATTTTTATCTTCTATTGTCGAAATTGGGTTTGTTTTTTCAAATTAAAACCCTGGAACAAAACCTTGAGAGAAAATTGGTATCGGAGAAGGATTTCTTTCTAACCAATACTAAGATTCACAAACGCTTGGAGTTCATTTTGATTTCTATAAATGTATTGCAAATAAGAGATGTCAACTTTCATTTGCTTGCAAATATTAATCATTTATACAAGAATGGAAATTAGGAGAATATTGGCTAAAGTTATTAGCAACTGCAATACACTGCCGCCATTTCTTTGAAATGCTAGGCTGAACCACTTGAGTTCAATTAGTTTTTGCCTATAAAAAGAATCGCAGCAAGCTGAAAGGAGGCATTTAGGGAAAGAAAACTTTAAAAGGGATTCCTACCTAATGGAATCGAGACTCCTTGTATCTAGCCGCTAGCACCTCTGGAAGTGTTAAATCCCTAGAAAGGCATCGCAGGTCAAAAAGGGAAGAGTATTTAAGGTTTTCTATATGTATAAGTACTCGACTGCAAGCCACAGTTTTTCCTTCAACCAAACGTGAGCCGCTCCAGCACATGGGAATCGTGGGACTTCATACTAGGGGAAAGCATTATTTATAAGGTGATGTGGAGAAAATTAAAAAAGAGCAACGACTAATTTATGACTTTTTTGTGTGAAGACTACTCTCAAAGGAGGTCGTAGAATTTAATATGGTTTGCAATTTGAAGGTTAGATAATCAATATTTATTTTTCTTATTGTAGCAGCTCAACTAGTAAATTTTGTAATAAAAATTGAATATTTATTTTAAGTTCAATATTGTGTGCAATTTCGATAGTGAGTTTTTTTTTTTTTTTTTTAAATATATAATTTTATGTTACGAATATTATGCCAAACAAATGGTGAAACATTCTACAAGAGAGTAAAAGTTAGAATAGTGAATACCGCAACACCAAACAATTGACATTTCATCAAACATTTGACTCAATACAAGGAAAATTTAGTTGGACATCTTATAGTGGTATTAGAGCCACAAATTTTGCTAGCTTGAGGGTTTGAAAATACAAAAGATTTATGTAGCTTAGTGAAGAAACTAACAAGTATTATTTGAAAAGACAACAATTTAAGCCTCCAAAAATATAGGAGTACTAATTGCAAATTTTATAGTTGAGGAACAAGAGGGAGAAGAAATCATGGTTGAGAGAGACATGGATAGAAGGGATCCTCATGAGAACAATAACACACATATGATACAACAATTGACTTAATTGCTAGCTCAATTGATGCAAAATATGAACATGAACAAGGTTGATCATAACATAATGGTAACGGTGCTAAAGGTAGTAGCTTAGGAAATAATTGAAATAGAAACATTCACAACACTAGAACAATTAGTGGAATAGTATCAAGGTCATCAATGCCCACATTTTTGGATGGACAAAAAGTTGGTAATGAGAGACAATATAACGATGGTGAAGGTTTTGTGGATTACTTGCATGAATACCAATCTTTGGGAGATGAGTTATATGTTGCTATATCATTGGTTTATTTTTGTCAACTTAAGTAGAGAAATAGGCTTAGGAGAGAGGAAAAATCAAGAGTTGTACCGTAAGGTGGGCAAGTTGTCCATACCTACTTTTGATGGTTCTAGTAAATGCACTACATGTGCATGGGTGCAAAAAATTGATACATATTTTCAACTTAATCCTATGCTTGAGATTGAAACAATTAAGTATGCTACACTTCACTTGGAGGGAGATGCCCATGAGTGGTGGTATCATGGAATGTTGATGTTGGGATATGATAACATTGATTCCTATGTTGGTTTTACCCAAAGATTGATTGGCATATTTGATAAGAAGGATCCAGAGATACATTTCAAAGAATTAGCACTATTGAAGTAGAGTAGTTTAGTTGATAGTTATGTATTTGGGTTTTAGAGGTTTTCAATGATGGTTCTTGATGTTTCAGAGAGGAGACTTATTGTCCTTTTTATTGAGGGGTTGATAGAACCACTTTGAGGATGGGTGGACATTTGACCCACCTACTTTACAGGATGCCATAAAAAGAGTAAGGAATATAGAGTTCTCCACACCTAAAAACAAATTTAAGCTTAAGTTATTCACGCCAAGGATGTTAGGCCTTTTAAAAAATAGTGGTCTAACAAAGCAACCATGCATGACGAAACCAAAAATGAGTTGCAAAGAAAAAAATTAGGTTTTCATGCAAAGAGCCATGGGAACTAGGACACATGTCTGGGGAGAGGTAAGATGCACTACATTGAGGTTATTTTAGATAGCGAAGGAGAAAAGGGGGAGGATGACTTAGGGAATGAACATGAAGAAGAAAAAGTTGAACCAAAGAAACATGTGAGTGGATGAGCTTCAGGATGAGTAGCCTTTGCTACATTATCAAGTACAACTAGATATAATTCATTCAAATTTATTGGGTTTTACAAGGGCAACAAGTGATTGTTTTAATTGATAGTGGGGAAACCCACAACTTCTCTTACACTAGCACTTGCACCCCAATAAGGTGCAATACTTACGCCGATAGGTTGAGCCCACATTATTTACGGCCATGAAAAGCAATGGACGACGTGAATAAAGCAATGATCTATCTCACCTATCCCTCTCTACCTCTTCCTCCCTCCCTCCCCCCTTTTTATCTCTCCCTCTTCCTCTCTCCTTCCCTCTCTATTTCTCTAAATATCACATATCCCTCTCCACCTATCCCTCCCTCTATCCCACCTATTTCTCTCCCACTCTTTCCTTCCCTCTCTACTTCTCTCCCTCCCTCACTTATTCCCCTCTACCTCTCTCTCCTTCCCCCTCTAATTCTCTATATCTCCCCTATCCCTCCCTACCTCTCCCTCCCTCCCCCTCTCTCTCTCACTCTCTCTCACTCTCTCTGGCTCTCTCTTTCCTTCTTACTTCTTTCTATCTCACCTCTCTCCCTCTCTATCTCTGTCACTTATCCCTCTCTACCTCCCTCCCTCCCTCTCTCTCTTTCTCTATCCTTCCCTCTCTACTTCTTTTCTCTCTATCTCTCTTTCTCTATCCTTCCCTCTCTATTTTCCCTCCTCTCTCTCTCTTTCTCTATCCTTCCCTCTGCTTCTTTACCCTCCTCTCTCTCTCTCTCTTTCTCTATCTCACCTATCCTCTCTCCTCTCCCCTCTCCCTCCCCCTTCTCTCTCCCTCTTGCTCCTTCTCTCTATTTCTCTCTATATCACATATCCCTCTCTACCTATCCCTCCCTCCATCCCACCTATTTCTCTCTCTCTCTCCTTCCCTCTACTTCTCTCCCTCTCTCATTCCTCTCTACCTCTCTCCTTCCCCTCTAATTCTCTATATCTCCCTCCCTCCCTCTCTCTCTCTTTCTCTATCCTTCCCTCTCTACTTTTTTTCCCTCCTCTCTATCTCTTTTTCTATCCTTCCCTCTCTGCTTCTTTTCCCTCATCTCTTCTCTTTCTCTATCCTTCCCTCTCTACTTCTTTACCCTCCTCTCCAATTCATTCAAAAAACAACACTTCCTATACAACTTTAGTTTTTCATTTTTCAATTTATTTATTGTTTGGATTTTATAACACACAACAATTTTTTTAATTTTTTTTAATTTATTATATTATTTTATTTAAAGAATCATTTTTATTTTATTTATTCTATAAATTATTTTATTTTATGTTATTTATTATATAAATTATTATTTATTTTAGTTATTATATAAATTATTTAATATATTTTTATTTGTTTTTATTTATTTATTTTATAGTATATAAAAATTATTTTGTAGTTAAAAAGTTATTTTATTTATTATAGAAATTTTATTTTTATTAAAAAAAATTATATTATTTTATTTAAAGAATCATTTTTATTTTATTTATTATATAAATTATTTTATTTTATTTTATTTATTATATAAATTATTATTTATTTTATTTATTATATATATCAATCATCAACATTTATTTGCATTATTTTTTATAAAAAATTATATTTAAATTATTTAAATCTTTATCTTGTTTTAAATACTAATACTATAGCTGAAGTTTTCACTTTTTATTTTTATTATAAAATAAACCATTTCATATTTTTATTTTTTATTAATTTTTTCATCATAAAAAAAAAAATATGTGTAAGTATTACCTTATTCAAATTATAATTCTATTTTCTCTTAAAATAATATAAAAGTAAATTGGACAGTTAAGCATTTGGAAACAGCCACAAACGATGAGTAGTGGAGAGCAGCTCATTGGAATAGATATTATAATTAATTCTATAATATCATACAAGAATCTCCTTCCTTTTCAAGTAAGTTTGAAAATTTTAAAAATTAAAAATTAGAAAAAAAAAATAACATTCGCGAAACTAAAATTTAAACTTAACTCTTGGGGACAATGAAGACTTGCATTCAAATGGAAACACGAGAAAAGGCCGATAAACAAACCCATGTGGCCATATGCGATAACCTTAGTCGCCAGCATATGTACACGTGTCCGATAAACTGTGAAGCATGTTAGGAATTTAACGCGTTGTTTTGAAATCCATATGCATGACTGTCTGTGCACATACCAAGTAAATTACACACGCTTTGACTATAACGTCAAGTCTTTTTCATTCGTATCGAGACAACTACTAATGCATTTGCAACCCGTACATAACCGGCAATCAAAATGGAGGGAACCCCACCATTTTTCCGGCGTCAGACTGCTGGAAATGTCGGTGGGGTTGCCCCACATATAATAGCCTATCGGCTAAAAATCCTTCTTAATCCAAAATTTGCTAATTGCTTCATCATCAACCTTCACTTGTGTGAAGTGATTGTAACTATCATCTTCCCTTGAGCTATGGTAAATACCATAAATTATTACCTTTCCTACATGCAATCTAAATCAAATTTCACCTTCAAGCATGCTATCTACATAAACCTCCCATTCTTGGCACCTTGCTCATCATTAACCCTTAAGCTATCCATTCTATGAGTCCATGCCCCTTATGAGGCCATATGATTTTTAAAGTGAGTTTTAATATTTTTTTAATTTTCACTTTTTATATTTTTTTATTGTATTTAAATATTTATAAAACCAAAAATTGAATAGATTTTATTTTAATTTTTTATTTAGTTTTAATTTGTCATATTTGTCAATGGATGAGTTAAAAGGGTCTCTATAATGAATTGTTCATAAGCACAATATTTGTTTAAGGTTTTGCAAATGGGGGTAGTAAGTTAAATGGGCTTGATTTTGGAAAAAAAATCATGGTTAAATTTATTTGAGTTGGAGTTGTTTTGAGATGGGTGACCTCTTCAAAAGTCCCAATGCTTTAAGCCTTGTGTGCATGTTGGTGTTTCAATTCGGACATCTAGAATGTGAATTAGAAACAGGCAACTATGCACAGATAAACTACTCTTCGAATTAGGAGGGGAAGCTCCCTCTTTGTTGATGTTGCTTAAGAAAGTAAATTCAAACTAATTTGCCTATATTTTTGTTCAGCTAAGAGCATAAGGTTATAAAACTCAAGCGATGTAGCTAAGATTTTCTCTTTTGGAATTTCAACTACGACTAAGCCTACTCTAATGACGTTTCTAACTTCTCAAGTAAACGCAGAGCAAGAGAGTTAGAAATGGACAAGGAAGGATTTCTTGACATAAATACTTAAATAAACTTTTCTCCCAATGCACATCTACTTACTTTCAATGCAAGTTGAAATAAATATCATATAAGCATAACACATAAAATGGAAATCTGAAACATTATATCAGGGAAAAGTAGGCACAAGACTTTATTTCTCAAATCTCAAGAACAAAGATTACAATTCTGGGACAACAGGATTGTAGCAAAATAGTCTTACAGTTTAGCGATCAACCATAACACATTGACACAAGACACAAGAACTGAACAATAACTTGCAGCTAAAAAGGCATGCAAGTTTGCTCTTACACAAAGTGAACTGACACTGAATAACAATTTGCAGCATTACAGGCTTGCAATTTGCTATCACAAGCACGGTTAAGAAAATAATGGGCAAGGCTGGCATTATTTATACACAAGCAGAGGAGTAGGGAACCCTAAAATCTCCTTGCTTTTACAATTAAGACTTGCCAACATGCAAGCTTTATTTCTAAAATTAAACAAGATAAACATCTAACCACCTAATAAAGCATAAAAACAAGGAATGCCAACTATTGCAACTTGTTTTCTTTCTCTTCTTCAAAGAGTGGATAAGAATTGAGACAAGAATAGAAAGAAAGCTGGAAGAAAGCTTATAGATGACTATTGCTTTAAATCTCATCCACATCTGCCAAAAAGCTGATTTGTTTCTTGATTTTAAGTGGAGAGTGCTGCTGAAAATAGAAAGCAATTTCTCAAAAAAAAGTTGGGACATGGGTTTTGTAGAAAATCACGTTCTGGAGAAACCTAGATGCTCAGAAACTGAAAAAGCTGAATTTCTCCTGAAAAAGCAACCAAAAAGTAGTTTCTAGAAGAGGGAAAAGTTTCTCAATATTCAAGAGGATGAAAAAGTGAAGAGACCCATGTGATCAGATACGGAAAAAAGTTGAATGGTTATTTTTGTTGGCGTTTAAATTCGCACCTATGGAATGCGTATTTGAAACGGACAGCTATGCACAGATAAACTGCTCTTCAAATTAGGAGGGGAAGCTCCCTCTTGTTGATGGTGTTGAAAGAAAGTAAACTAAGAACTAAGTTGCCTATCTTTTTGATCAGCTTAGAGCACAAGGTTTATTAAACACAAACGCTGCAGCTGAGATTTTCTAATTTAAGAACTTCAACTATGACTAACTTAAACTAAAGACGTTTCTAACTTCTCAAATAATAAGCAGAGCAAGAGAAACTAGAAATGAACAAGGTTGATTTCTGACAAAATACTTCAATAAACTCTTTCTCAACAAACATCTACACACTTCAATGTAAGTTGAAATCAAGATCATAAAAGTAGAACACAAATAACGGAAATCTGAGATGTTATATCAAGGCAAAGGAGGCTCATGATTTACTTCTTGTTGGCTAAAAGAGACTCAACAATTGGCTATCATAAAACAATTGAACAACACTTGAGTAACAAATAGAAGGCACAATAGGCTCAACGTTTTGTTATCACTAGCATGGTTAAAGAAAACTAATGAGCAAAGGCTCTTATTTATAGACAAGTAGAGGAGTAGAGAACCCTAAAATCTCCTAGCTTTCACAATCTAGGGCTTGCTCAGCAAGCAAGCTTTATTACTAAATCTAGAAAGAAGATAACATCTAACACCTAAGAAAGCAGAAAAAGCGGGAAACGCCAACTATTACATTTATCTTCTTTCTCTTCTCAAAGAATGGATAAGAATTATTCCAAGAATAGAAAGAAAGTGCGAAGAAAGCTTCTGGAAGAAAGTTGCTTTAAAACTCGATCACATCCGCTAGAAAATTAGAAATTGTGTCCCGATTCGATGCATCTATGCCCTCAATAGCAAAACACCGCTTTTCTAGAATATCTTCAGCATCTGCAACAGATCTCAGGAAATCTTCGACCTCATTGGCCGCTTTTTCAAACTTTGCTGACATCATCGAAATATGACTCATCCTTCCGCCAACTGGATTGCAACTGCGAACAACACTCTGAAATTCAACTTGCACTTCATCAAGCCCAACGTAGGAACCATCTTCAAGACTATATTGAGAAGGAATCTCTGTGACAAACTCATTGATGAAAAGAAGAGCTTCAATCACCCTTTGTCTGTAGGCAATAAATTCTTCGGATATCCTCTCATAGGTTTTAACTTTGAAAACATGACACTCTCTCCAAGCAAGGATTTGTCTCTTGTGTTCTTTAGAAACTGTTGAACCATAGGTTGTGTCTAAATCAGCAATGATGATTTCATGCCTTTGTCTTACTTTAGCCAGTGTTTGTACAAACCCTTGGATACCTTGACATAGCTCATGAGCGCTTTCTCTCAACTGGAACATTTGTGCCAAGATCTCCTTTCCTCTGACAATGAAACTCTCAATCCATTCCTGAGCTTCTTTCCCACAAATGACCAACTGTCTCAATTGATGATGATCAACTGGTGTCTCTAAAATCTAGGGCAGCAACTGGGTTTCCTGTGAAGAACCATGAACAAGGTTAGAAATATAAAGCCTGAGCTACTGATTTTCAGCCTTGAGGGTTGCCTTGTCTTCTCCATCCTTGAGCACTCTTTCCTGAAGGTTTTCGGACACAACTTTGAATAGACTCACATCCGCATGTCTGGTATTTCTACCAAGATTAGCCCTGACCATCACGAAGTCATCCATATTCACCTCATCCCTGTTCTTGTCTTCTAGGGGCAATGCAGTCTCCATGACTATCTCATTATTAGGATTCCTATCAAAGTGAACTTGCTTCTTTGATTTCTTCTTAGGAGGTTCCTGATAGATGTTATTGAGATCATCAACACTCACCTGATATGAAGGCCTTCTTCTTACCCTTCCCAAGGAGTTCTCAAGCCAAGACACGGTAGTATCTTTACTAACTTCCTCAGGAGGTGCAATTCCAATCTCTTCATCATCTTCAATATCAAGGTCAATGTGAATTGGTAAAGGTTCTGTCAAAGGGTACAAAAATGTGTGTCAAAGGTGGCTCCTCTGCTTCTTTCTGAGGTACGGGCTCGTCAGAGGAGCTTCTGTTACAATTGTAGGTTGCTCCTGTATGACTATGCTTGAGAAGTCTAACCTTCTTCTTACATTTTTACTTGATCTACTACCTTTGACGCCTTCTTGAGACTAACTTTTTCCCTTTCCTTTTGACTGTGCTCTAGAAGAAGAGGGAATTGTCTTTGGCGGCTTTGCTACTGGAATGGAGTTTTTCCTCTTAAGGATTAGGAAAACCTTGCTATGTTCAAGGACTTGGCTCGTCCTGTCCTCAACTGAGAGGGATTCTTTATTAGCCCAGTTAACTTGTGAAAGGGGCTGATATTCAATTCACTTCTGAGTATACATCGGGAGAAGCACATCCTCGTCATCATCTGATAACCCTTCTATGTCTTCATTTAAGCAGTCCTTCATCTGGTGAAGAGTGAGCCTATTGTAACTATGCCTCCACACCTCAAACTCATCTGTACAATTAGCCCAAAAATCTTCAAGGGCAAATATATGAGCATAGTTCTTCTCAAGTCGGCCAGCATAGACACCATGAGGATCGAATGATCGTCTCTCGCTATAAGGCTTGAGGTTGATTTTATCTAACTCATCTCCCATTGTCTTAGCATCTGCAGCAGTCCTGCATGTATAGATTCACAACCTCAATGGAAAATGAAGGGAGGGTTTCCTTCTATTCCTCAAGACTATGTGGACATCGTGTTCCTGCCTTAAGAACTCCATGAAGACGACCTCGTCTGACGAATACCTTGGTAACATGACCGAGGCACCTGAATAGCCATAGACCCTGAGATAGGTGAAAGTAGGAAATTGTATGAACCAATCTGCCCACTCCGCCATCGCTGCCCTGGCAACTGAAGAGATATGAACGTGCAATTCATTGTCTAGGTCCCGCACTGTGTACATCAGAAAAGCCTCGTTCACTCTCTTGTAGTGATGCAGTGACTTCATGAATTCCAATTGAGGGTAATAGTTGTAGATATTTTGCACACTCAATGATCCCTCGGTGTTCAACCCTCTGAATTGACCTTGATAGGCCACCAGGTAGACTAGGTAAGACACCATATGAAACTCATGAAATTGGAAGTATTATGTTATCTGGTGATGTAGGTTGTTACTGATCAAGGTAGGCCAATCATAAAACTCGGTTTTCTTCATGATGTGGGGTATGGAGTAAAACATCCAAGGCTGAAACTTGGTGGCATCTTCTGAGCCAGTTACCCTGTTGAGCAAGGTGATAATGATGGCAATCTCGTCCTTAAACTCTCCTCGCCAGACATTTTTTGGCAAAGTCTTATGCTTCTCTTTCATCCACCTTTGTGCAATATTCTTGCTATATTTGTCTTTGTACATGTCCCATATCCTTTCGCGTTCACCCTTTGAGATAGTAATACTTCCAGGCCATGGGGGAATGAAAAATCACTTCTCGATCATATTAGGCTTCAGACTACAAATCAATCTACCATCAACTGACTGGATCTCCCTTGTAGCCGGGTTGTAATGCTTGATGCAAGCATTTATGAACTCAAGACTCTGAACTGATATCGGGATAAACACTACTGCGAGGAGTCTAGAGTGTCCCAGGTTCCTGATGGAAGTGTTGCCTGCGCTCTCCAAAGCGTGTGGATCGAACACCGGCTTGATATGATGCAAGTCTGTCTCAGCTGTTTTGATGAAATCATGATATAGAGCTGATTCAGTCTTGAAAACATTGGGAGTGTACTCCATTTCGGAAACCTTGAAGAATGACTGTAAACTCGCCTATGTTCAAACAAGTTTTGAGCAACTTACTATTTTTAGAATGTTGATTTTCTTGCTCCAACGGACAAATTTTTTGAAATATTTTCTAAGATATGGGCTTTGCTTAGAATTTATTTGCAAGACAACCCAAATCGTTCGTTTTCAAAAAATTTGTTTTTTTCCTGAAAAAGCAGCAAACCCTAATTTCTTCAATTTTCACGAAAAAAGTTGGCACCTGGGTTTTGTTCAAAATATGATTAGAAATGGACCCAGTTGATTAGATTTGCAAAACCTTGATGGCTGATCGAAAAAGCAACCAACCCTAGGATTTGAAATTTTCTTGAAAAAAAGTTGTGATATGGGTTTTCTTCAAAAGACTAATTTGAGAGGACCCAGATGGTTGAAAACTGAATGCACTGAGGATTTCACTGACATGCAAATAAAAAGCAGCTGCTGCAACTTGATGAAGTTCTTGAAAATTTTAGAAGAATGAGATGATAGGACCCAGATGGCTGAAAATTTGAAAACCCTTCCCTTCTCCTTGAAAAATTTGACCTTTTGGATGAAAAAGCAAGGGTTTATGTTGCTGATCTGAAAAATTTGATGAATAACCAACAAACTAAGCTCTTGAATCTTGAAAAATTTCTTCAAACTTGCTGCTCCAACTTTCTCCTTTGAATGTTACCTGCAAAAATAATAAAAATTACATGAAAGAAAGGTGTTAAGTAGACTTAGGGTTTTGAAATAGGTTTGTTTTCTTTTGCTTTTATTTTCAAAACCCTAAAAATTCTCAGCTCATTGAACTTGGACGCCTTCTTCCTCTTTGCAATTTTGAAACTTTGAAAACTTTGCAAATTTCTCTAAGGCATGAGAAGTTGGGTGCCCTTCTTGACTAGGGGCGCCCACTTCAAGCAGTGTTAGTCATTTTTTTGGTATTTTCAACTTTTCACCATTTTGACCCCCTACTTTGCCTTCGATTTCTGGCTCGCAGATTAGCCGGCTCGCAGATTAATTTGATGAGCGAGCTGAATGATCCATCGCAGAGCCTAACCCGTTCTGAGAAGATTGTTCTGGAGGCGCCTCTAACTAAAAACTTCATCTCGACCTTCGAATTCATGGGAGCCTTTCTTCTCTAGGGGCGCCCATTTTGTCCAAAGTTAGTCATTTTTCATGATCTTCAATTTCTTCATTAACTCCTCTTCTACAGATGATCTTGTCGAATCTGGTGATCCGGGCATCGGATGGACTGATGATTATGCTCGTTGCGAAGCTGAGGAAATATTTTCAAGGGTCTTCTGGGTGCTACTTCACCAAACAATGAGTTTCAAACCTTCAAAAGCTTGGGCGCCCTTCTTGGCTGGGGGCACCCAAGTTCACCATACTTAGTTTATTTTTCATTTATTTTTCATGTTTGCTTCTGAATCTTAGTTCTTAGCTCTTATTTCACCCTATGTTTAGCTTCTCGTATCTGGCGACTACAACCTCTGATTGACGTGTTGAATATCTCGTTGGAGAGCTGGATCAATTGTGAAGAGATCATGTTTGAGCCACATATGCAAATTCATTTGTTTAGGCCCTTGAAAACTTGGGCGCCTCTTCTCTCCTGGGGCGCCCAAACCTTCTAGAATTAGCCATTTTTATCTGACTTTCATCTTCAAGTTTGAAACCTTCATTCTGTATGTTCCTCTTTGATCTGAATCTACTGGAGATTGGGCAGTCGGATGTTTTGATGGAGACAGGCGTTGCGAAGCTGGTTGAATACTAAAGAGATCGAGCATATTCTCAAACCCTAACTGCTAAGTTAGGTGCTCCAAAAATCTGGGCGCCCTTCTTCACCAGGGGCACCCAAAGTTCTCAGACTTAATCAAATTTTAATAATTGTCATGTTCTTCATTTTGACTTCTGTGTGAATCCTCCCTGTTCAGCTCTGAATCTTGGGCAACCAGATGATCTGATAACTACACTATTGGATTCGTTGCAGAGCTGGCAGAGAACTGAGCAACTTTGATTGGAAGCATAAACCCTAATTTCAACTTTTAGTGCCCTAAAAAGATGGGCGCCTATTCTCACCTGGGGTGCCCAAGTCAACCAGTGTTAGAAAATTTTCACAGTCTTCATCCTCTTTCTTCGTTCTTCGTGCTTCTTCACCATCTCGCCTTTTGTTCAATGCTTTGAATGTTGAATCTGACGTCTGGCAGCCGACTGACCTCCATTGATGAACTCGGAGCTCCTGATATGCTTCTGAAAAAGCAGAATAAACCCACTAGGGAAAAACTGATTATTTTGAGATTATGACTGCACAAGCCTAATATGGACGTATTTTGAGCCAATCAAAATCAATTTGGACCCTAATGAACCAACTTTCTATTTTTAGAAATTTTTGCCAATATCTGTTTCAAAAGAAACCCAAAAAAAGTTACTATTTTCAAAAAAAATCTAAAAATAGCAATTTTCCTAAAAAGTAGGGATGAAAAACTGAGATTTGGGTTTTGTAGATTAAGCTTCCCTGAGCAGACCCAAGTCGTCATATTTTGAAAATTTTGCGTTTTAACCCCTCATGCAAGACATGCACACCCAAATTTTGACCTTTTGACTGATTTAACAAGACTTTTACTCATTTCTTCAAAATGTCTAAGTGTAACAAAAATTTTAATTTTGGGGTACAACATTGGCTCTGTTTGGGGACCATGGTGGATACTTACGGCATAGGAGAACCATAGAATCTCTGGAGTTTGAGCTTAGACCAGTGCCTTGTCCATTGGGTATCGGAGTCAGCATCATTTCTTAATCACCTATTTGCAAGACTTTCCTTAGTCACCTAAAACCGGACTTCCTAGAAATCACCTAATAGTTGGAATTTCCTACTAATCACCTAAAACAAAACTCCTAGTCACCTATTACACGACAGGGCTGTTACGGAAAGGGGAAATACAACATAACGAAAACATCATGGAAAGGGGAAAGACATCACGAAAAATAAAAAAACAAAAAAATTACAAAGGTTGTTCTTGAGAAAACTTACTCCACCCCTGAAGGGACGAAGTGCTTCAGGTACTCCCCGTTGTGTGGTAGAGGAAGGAGACTTCCATCCAAGCGTGAGAGAATATAGGTGTTCTCCCCTGCAGGCTCGTGAATCTTGAAAGGTCCCAGCCACAAGGAATCAAATTTACCATGCATTCCCTTGGGCTCATGTCTCTTATCCCATAAGAGGACTTGATCTCCAACCTCAAAATCTCATTGGCGAGCTTTCTTGTCAAAAAATTTCTTCACTCGCTCCTGGTGCTAAGCGATTCTATCTACTGCCTTCACCCTTTCTTCTTGAAGCTTTGTCAGGTACAGGATGCACTTCTAGATTGGATCTGTGAATTCTCCATCTTCTACTATGGTCGCCAACTGCAAAGCGGACAACTCCAACATGATAGGTATCATCGCTTTCGTACCATATAGGAGGATAAAGGGTGAGGTACCAATGGCTCTCTTCGGAATGTCGACCCAGAGAGCATCATAAAGTTTCTTGGGCCAAGTTCGTTGACTGGAATCAACCAACTTGCGGATAATTGTGACAATGTTCTTGTTTGATGACTCAGCTTGTCCATTACCCTGGGGGTAATAATCTGATGAATGAGATAAAGTAATGTTGTGATCGAAACAAAACTCCATTAGCTCCTCAGATGAGAAACACGTTGCATTATCTGTCACAATTTTGTGAGGCACTCTGAAGCGTATGACAATGTTTTCTTTCAAGAACTAACACACGACCTCAGGCATAGCTTGTTTGGTGGGAATGGCCTCAACCCATTTAGTGAAATAATCAGTGGTTGTAAGGACAAAAATATGCCCCTTACTGGATCATGGGTTGATAGGACCAATAAAATCTAAACCCCATTGTTGAAATGGAGCTTCTACAACAACTAGCCTGAGAGGAGCGGATGCCAACTTCGCCTTGCCAACAAACTGCTGACACAACTAACATTTATGCACCCATTCATATGCATCGTTGAACATAGTCAGCCAAAAGAACTGTGCCCGCAAGATTTTAAAAGCTGTCACCTTCGAAGAAAAGTGACCACCACATGCTTGATTGTGGAAGGCTTCTAGCAAGTGTCGTTGTTGATCTTTGGTGACACACAACAAAAATGTTTCGTCAAGCCCCCGCTTTTACAAAACATTGTTGATGATTACATAATTCTACACTTTCAGCTTTAGCATTCTTTTTTGTTGCTTGTTCAGGTGATTCAAACAATCACCATATGTCAGGTAATACCATATCTCAATAAACCATTCTCTTGAAGATTCAATTAATAAAACCATTGGAAGATCTTTCTTTTCTTCAGGTTCAATCTCAGGTATACCTTTGGCTTGAAGTTTCTTATCTCCATCTTCTGCTATCAACTGACAAAGACCTCTCCCGCGGACAAGTTTGGTTGGCTTGATCTCCAAGTCATACTCTTGCACTTTTGCGACCCAGTTTCCTCTCTTCGAGCCCATCTCTTGTTGAGTTAGCACGCTTTTCACTGTTGGATCTGTGACATATATAATGGTGTGAGTATTCAAGATATAAAATCTGAAATTTTTTACAGCTCGGACCATTGCATAGGCATTCTTTTCAATCTAAGAGTATCTTGATTCGCTGTCCTTGAAACTACAGCTCATAAAAGCTATTGGAGATTCAGTTTCTTCATTTAACTTCTGTGTCAGAATGGCAGACAGAGTATGCTCTGATGCATAACAATAAAGGATAAAATCCTTTTCAAAATCAGGATGAACTAACACTGGAGCTTGACTAATGGCTTCTTTTATTGCTGCAAACGCCTTCTTGCATTCTTCCGTCCACTTGAAAACTGTCTTCTTCTTCATCATAGCAGATATATCTTTAGTCAACTCAGAAAAATCTGGTACAAATCTTCGTATGAAATTCACTTTACCAAAGAAAGAGTGTACCCCTGTTATGCTTGTTGGAAGAGACAAACTTCGGATAGCTTCAACCTGGCTCGGGTCGATTCGAGTTCCCTCCTTGGAGATGATGTGGCCAAGCAACTTGCCTTCTGTCACCGCGAAGATAGACTTTTTGGGATTTAACGATATTTTGTGGTATCTGCATCTCTCGAAGACCTTCCCTAGATGTGAAAAATGATCTCCTCGTGTCTTCGAGAAAATAGTGAGATCGTCTAGATAGACAACAATTACTTTATTCTTCAAGTCTCCAAATGCCAAATCCATGGCTCTTTGAAATGTAGCACCAGCGTTGATGAGGCCGAAGGGCATTCTTTCATATGCAAATGTACCCCATGGGGTTGTGAATGTCGTCTTGAACTGATCTTCTTCAGCTACTGCAATTTGATTGTAACCAGAAAAACCATCCAATAAGGATAGTATCTCTAAACCAGTAACTGTCTGTAAAGTGTGCTCCATGATCGGCAAAAGATAATTATCCTTGAGCGATGATTGATTTAAGTTCCTGAAATCCAATTAAATTCTGATTTCTTCGTTCTTGCACACAGGAACTATATTCGACACCCAGGTGGAATGATGGATCGGAAAGATGATCTTTGCATTCACCATTTTATGAATTTCCGTGTAGATGGTATCTTGAATCCGCGGATTGTAGTGTCTTTGCTTTTCCTGAAGGGCTTCGCTTCAGGTTGAAGAGGAATTGTGTGAGACGACTCTCTTGGTGTAAAAACTTTCAAATCTTCATATGACCAGGTGAAGACATCTCGGTATTTCTTGAACAAAGAAATGAACCTCTCGCTTTCCTCTGCAGTGCAGCATGTACCCAAATTAACAAGCCGAGGCATGTCAATTGTTCCGATATTGATTTTTTGATATTCGATAGAGGTTATGTCACTTGAGTTTCTCTGATCTTGTGTGTATCTGTCGTGCCTGTCAAAAATATTCTCCAAGGAAACCAAGCCCTTGGGAATTTTATTTCCTTTCAACTGGATAATGCTTGAATCTGGTTCTTCCAGACTTCCTTTGTCTTCAACAATCTTTGGCGCACCTGGAACTTCTGTTACTACTTCTTTGTGAGTAAATGAACTGCCCTCAAAGAAAAATTCTTTGAAATTATCTCCCATAACAAGAAACTCCTTAATGTGATCATCGTCGTTAAAGACTTGCCAATTATCACAATTGTCAGGTACCGCTGGCCTGTATATTAACTCAATGGCGAATGCATTCTGACGGAAGTCAGAATGTGGCATGAAAAGTGAAGTTGACACCGCAAGGGCATCCGCTCTGCTATTTTCTAGACGTGGAATGTACTTGATATCAAATGCTTCGAACCAATCTATTACATTCCACACCCTATTTCTATAATGTCGAAGACGATCTGCTTTCACTCTAAATTGATCTCTGACTTGCTTCACAACAAGATCTGCATCACCTTCGACCCTAATATGTTTGATACCCATGTCCTTTGCATTTTTGAGACCTATTAAAAGTGCCTCATATTCCGCTGTGTTGTTCGTACATTCAAATTGCAAGCGATATGCAAAAGGATACAACTGTCCTTCAGGAGAACTTATCACAACTCCCGCTCCCAAACTAGCAGTGGAACAACTACCATCGAACTGCAAAGTCCACAGCTTAGGATCTTATGCTGATTTGTTTGCAATACACGCAATCTCTTGACTTTCTTCAAGTATCTCTGATAGCATAGCGTAAATACCAAGACCCATTTCTTGATATAGAACTTGAGCTTGAGGATCTTGAGACTTCACGACCGCAAATCGAGATTTGGGTTCTGGTTCCAACTTGAAAGTTCCATTCTTTAATGGAATGTTTGCAGAAGACCAATCCATTTGAATCTCTCCACCAAGGTCCTTGCAAAAGCTTCTACTTAATAGCATCCCGTAGCTAGCTGGAATGTCAGCTACCAGGATGGTCATCATGATTTTCTTTTCAGGACAGGCCGCCAACCTTACTTGAGCATCTTTTAATTGTCCGACTAACGGTACTGACTTGGACTCCAGTGAATAACATTTTTCCCTTGTCTTGGTGCACGAAAGTCCTAGAGCATTCATCACTTGTAGAGGCATGACGTTGTCTGAAGCTCCAGAATCGATGATACAATTGCTCAATTTGTAACCCCCTATATACAGAGAAATATAGAAGGGCTTAGGCTTGTCTTCCGCTGGAACGGATGATTCGAGCAATGTGGGCTGCTTGACAGGTCCTTTCTTCACAAATTTGTGAAGTCGGTCCGCTTGCTTTGGGTGATCTTGGAGATACTCTAACTGAGAAATCTATACTTTGTTCTTCATCAAAGAATCTACAATATCAAAATTTGTTGAGGATGAGTCTTCAGCAACTACTTTCACGTTCTCTTGAGAAGACTTAACATTTGAAGTAGAAGCTATTTCTTTTCCTTTTTGTGTCTTTTTGTACCTTCAGTCTCTCTTCTTCTTCTTCTCTTTGTGCCCTCAGATGTTGAGCTCTGGTGAACACAAGAGTCATATGATTCTCAGGATTTACTGCAAGAGAGTACTAACGAATATCTTCTTCTTGATCTTCAAAATCGGGTTCACTTTCAAAGTAGCCCATTGTGGAGTCGCCAAAAGTTGTCTGATTGAGGTAAGACAACATTCAAACTTGGAGTTGATACAAAACTTGGTGCAGTTGCAGTTTCTGCATATCCCATTATCTCATTCATTCTGACATTTTTGGGGCAAGTGGTGCTAGTATGTTCATTAGAATCATGAAAAGAGAAAAACACAACATTTTGTGTATGGTCAGCCGCTTGCCTTGGTGGAGGTGGCCCTCGTGGCCTGTAATTGTTGTAAGGCTGAAAGTTATTTCTCCTCGGCTGGTACGGCTGTTGAGGCTGATAAGGCTGTTGTGGTGTAGGAAAAGCAGGTGGTGGTGCAACTTGAGCAAGAGGCGTAGGCTGGAGTGGCAATTGCCTCTTGAGAATAGTCACTTCATTAGCAACCCTTTGAAGTAACAGATCAGCTGAACTTTGAACCAAAGGCCTAATAGCATCTCCTTTGATCTTTCCTAAAGTGATCATATTGTCTTCAATTTCTATGGCACCTTGTTGTGCGTCTTCCAGTTCTGTCTCATTGGCCGATCTTAGGATAAAGGCTATCTCTGATGGAAGCTTGTTGACAAAACTGCTCAACAGGATCTCAAGCGATGGATTGAGTGTGTATGATAGACGAGTGACCAGGTGGTTAAACCTTGCCACGAACTCCCTCATTAGTTCATTGTCCTCCTTCTTTGAATTTGAGAGTTGAGCGAACAACTGGTGGCTATCTTCAGTTGGCTTGAACCTTGCAAGGAACTTTTCAGTCATAGTATTCCAGTTGGTTATACAACCCGGCTGCAAGTGATTGAACCATTCGGCAACAGCTCCCGCGAGAGTCTCAACAAAGAGACGTACAACAATATCTTCATGAGCTACATGTAAAACAGCGCAAGCTGTTGAAAAGGCTGAAAGATGATCGTCAGGATGTTGACTTCCATCACCTTGGAACCGTGGAAAGTGTTTCCTTGACCCCTTAGGCAATTCATGATTTGCTCCTAAGGCCAAAGGTCCGATATGATCACCCCAAGGCAGTGGGGGACCTCTTCTCCAATTTCGATTGTGGTTGTTGTCATTGTTGTTGTTGTTGTCACCCATTGCTTCGGATTCTTCTACCTCGAACACAAGTACGGTGTTGAACTCAGGAACTGTGTTGGATGACTCTCCAACTTGTGTAGGATGTGTCTGTGGAAGGAAAGGATCAACTTCTTCTTGGAAGAGCAGATTTGTTCTTGTTCTCCTCCTTGTATAGACTATGTACGCTAGGATTGTCTAGTCCCACGCGGGTGATGGCAAGACAGGTCTTCCAGCTGAAATATCGGCTTTCTCTTCCTCTTTGTCTAGAATAACACTAGCGTTTCTCCACTGAGCAGGGGTCTCCTTCTCAAAAATGAAACTCCTTAGGCTATTGATGATGTCTACTTGCTCTCCTTCAATTATCTGGAAATTTGATTGGATAACTAGAGGTGTAAGATCAAGTTGTTGAACTGGAGCAATAGGATGCCCGATAGTCATACACGTGTCATAAAGCCTAATCTTTCTTTGTTGTTTAATGCCTTGTGCCCCACGGTGGGCGCCATAAAACTGTTGGCGTTTAAATTCACACCTCTAGAATGCGTATTTGAAACAGATAGCTATGCACAAATAAACTGCTCTTCAAATTAGGAGGGGAAGCTCCCTCTTGTTGATGGTGTTGAAAGAAAGTAAACTAAGAACTAAGTTGCCTATCTTTTTTATCAGCTTGGAGCACAAGGTTTATTAAACACAAACGCCGCAGCTGAGATTTTTTGATTTAATAATTTCAACTAAGACTAACTTAAACTAAAGACATTTCTAACTTCTCAAGTAATAAGCAAAGCAAGAGAAAATAGAAATGAACAAGGTTGGTTTCTGAAAAAAATACTTCAATAAACTCTTTCTCAACAAACATCTACACACTTCAATGTAATCTGAAATCAAGATCATAAAAGTAGAAGACAAATAACGGAAATCTAAGATGTTATATCAAGGAAAAGGAGGCTCATGGTTTTATTACTCAAACTTCTGGAACAAAACTTACTTCTAACATGCCTGGAACAAGGAATTTCAGCTAAAGAGGCTTGCAATCTTGTTCTTTACACAAGACGAACAACAATTACAATAACTTCTTGTTGGCTAAAAGAGACTCAACAATTGGCTATCATAAAACAATTGAACAACACTTGAGTAACAAATAGAAGGCACAATAGGCTCAGCGTTTTGTTATCACTAGCATGGTTAAAGAAAACTAATGAGCAAAGGCTCTTATTTATAGACAAGCAGAGGAATAGGGAACCCTAAAATCTCCTTGCTTTCACAATCTAGGGCTTGCTCAGCAAGCAAGCTTTATTACTAAATCTAGAAAGAAGATAACATCTAACACCTAAGAAAGCAAAAAAAGCGGGAAACGCCAACTATTACATTTATCTTCTTTCTCTTCTCAAAGAATGGATAAGAATTATTCCAAGAATAGAAAGAAAGTGGGAAGAAAGCTTCTAGAAGAAAGTTGCTTTAAAGCTCGATCACATGCGCTAGAAAATTAAAAATTGTGTCCTGGTTCGGTGCATCTATGCCCTGAATAGCAAAACATCGCTTTTCTAGAATATCTTCAACATCTGCAACAGATCTCAAGAAATCTTCGACCTCATTGGCTGCTTTTTCAAACTTTGTTGACATCATCGAAATATGACTCATCCTTCTGCCAACTGGATTGCAACTGTGAACAACAGTTTGAAATTCAACTTGCACTTCATCAAGCCCGACGTAGGAACCATCTTCAAGACTGTATTGAGAAGGAATCTCTGTGAAAAACTCACTGATGAATAGAAGAGCTTCAATCACCCTTTGTCTGTAGGCAATAAATTCTTCGGATATCCTCTCATAGGTTTTAACTTTGAAAACGTGGTGCTCTCTCCAAGCAAGGATTTGTCTCTTGTGTTATTTTGCCTGAAAAAGCAGCAAACCCTAATTTCTTCAATTTTCACGAAAAAAGATGGCACCTGGGTTTTGTTCAAAATATGATTAGAAATGGACCTAGTTGATTAGATTTGCAAAACCCTGATGGCTGATTGAAAAAGCAGCCAACCCTAGGATTTGAAATTTTCTTGAAAAAAAGCTGTGATATGGGTTTTCTTCATAATACTGATTTGAGCGGACCCAGATGGTTGAAAACTGAATGCACTGAGAATTTCACTGACATGCAAATAAAAAGCAGCTGCTGCAACTTGATGAAGTTCTTGAAAATTTCTTCAGAAGAATGAGGTGATAGGACCAAGATGGCTGAAATTTTGAAAACCTTAGCCTTCTCCTTGAAAAATTTGACCTTCTGGATGAAAAAGCATGAAAAAGCAAGGGTTTATGTTGCTGATCTGAAAAATTTGATGAATAACCAGTAAACTGAGCTCTTGAATCTTGAAAACTTTCTTCAAACTTGCTGCTCTAGCTTTCTCCTTTGAATGTTACCTGCAAAAATAATAAAAATTACATGAAAGAAAGGTGTTAAATAGACTTAGGGTTTTGAAATAGGTTTGCTTTCTTTTGCTTTTATTTTCAAAACCCTAAAAATTCTCAGCTCATTGAACTTGGACGCCTTCTTCCTCTTTGCAATTTTGAAACTTTGAAAACTTTGCAAATTTCTCTAAGGCATGAGAAGTTGAGCGCCCTTCTTGACTAGGGGCACCCACTTCAAGCAATGTTAGTCATTTTTTTGGTATTTTCAACTTTTCACCATTTTGACCCCCTACTTCGCCTTCGATTTCTGGCTCACAGATTAACCGACTCACAAATTAATATAATGAGCGAGCTAAATGATCCATCGCAGAGCTTGACCCATTCTAAGAAGATTGTTCTGGAGGCGCCTCTGACTAAAAACTTCATCTCGACCTTCGAATACATGGGAGCCTTTCTTCTCTAGGGGTGCCCATTTTGTCTAGAGTTAGTCATTTTTCATGATCTTCAATTTCTTCATTAACTGATCATCTACAGATGATCTATTCGAATTTGGTGATCTGGGCATCAGATGGACTGATGATTATGCTCGTTGCGAAGCTGAGGAAATATTGTCAAGGGTCTTCTGGGTGCTACTTCGCCAAACAATGAATTTCAAACCTTCAAAAGCTTGGGCGCCCTTCTTGGCTGGGGGCACCCAAGTTCACCATACTTAGTTTATTTTTCATTTATTTTTCCTGTTTGCTTTTGAATCTTAGTTCTTAGCTCTTATTTCACCCTATGTTTAGCTTCTCGTATCTGGCGACTGCAACCTCCGATTGACATGTTGAATATCTCGTTGGAGAGCTGGATCAACTGTGAAGAGATCATGTTAGAGCCACATATGCAAATTCATCTGTTTAGGCCCTTGAAAACTTGGGCACCTCTTCTCTCCTAGGGCGCCCAAACCTTCCAGACTTAGCCATTTTTATTTGATTTCATCTTCAAGTTCGAAACCTTCATTTTGTATGTTCCTCTTTGATCTGAATCTACTGGAGATTGGGCAGTCGGATGCTTTGACGGAGACAGGCGTTGCGAAGCTAGTTGAATACTGAAGAGATCGAGCATATTCTCAAACCCTAACTGCTGAGTTAGGTGCTCCAAAAATCTAGGCGCCCTTCTTCACCAGGGGGGCCCAAAGTTCTCAGACTTAGTCAAATTTTAATAATTGTCATGTTCTTCATTTTGACTTTTGTGTGAATCCTCCCTGTTCAGCTCTGAATCCCGGGTGACCGGATGATCTGATGACTACACTGTTGGATTCGTTGCGGAGCTAGCAGAGAACTAAGCAACTTTGATTGGAAGCATAAACCCTAATTTCAACTTTTAGTGCCCTAAAAAGATGGGTGCCTATTCTCACCTGGGGCACCCAAGTCAACCAGTGTTAGAAAATTTTCACAGTCTTCATCCTCTTTCTTCGTTCTTCGTGCTTCTTCACCATCTCGCCTTTTGTTCAATGCTTTGAATGTTGAATATGACGTCTGGCAGCCGACTGACCTCCATTGATGACCTCGGAGCTCCTGATATGCTTCTGAAAAAGCAGAATAAACCCACTAGGGAAAACTGATTATTTTGAGATTCTGACTGCACAAGCCTGATATGGACGTATTTTGAGCCAATCAAAATCAGTTTGGACCCTAACGGACCAACTTTCTATTTTTAGAAAGTTTTGCCAGTATCCATTTCAAAAGAAACCTAGAAAAAGTTACTATTTTCAAAAAATTCTAAAAATAACAGTTTTCCTAAAAAGTAGGGATGAAAAACTGAGATCTGGGTTTTGTAGATTAACCCCTCATGCAAGACATGCACACCCAAATTTTGACCTTTTGACTGATTTAACAAGACTTTTACTCATTTCTTCAAAATGTCTAAGTGTAACAAAAAAATTAATTTTGGGGTACAATAGTTTTGAAAAAGCAACGCCCTAGAAGTTTGGAGCACGAAAAATTATTTCTCCTTGCTCATTGATCTCAAAACCACAAAGAACACTGAAAAAGCATGTCGTTTGGGTCTTCAAATCTTCGTTGAGAGAAAAGGGAAAATCTTCTTGCTCTAGATGCCAACATGCAAAAATGAATAATGGAAGACAAAAAGCTCTCTTAAATAAGTTGAGGCTTGAGAAAATTTTCTTTCTTTTTGCTTTAAAATTTCTTGAAGCCAATCCTGAGTAGGTGCATCGAACTTGGACACTTTTTGATGTTGAAATATAAAACTTGGAAAAATTGACTAAGGCATTGAGCCTTGGGCGCCAATCTCCTCCTGGGGCGCTTTTCCTCTCTAGAAAGACATTTTTTCACCATTTTCAATTTTTTTGCTTGATTTTACCCTTGGTTTGATCTCGATTTTTGGACGCTCAATGAATCCCATGATCTAGCAGAATGATCCATCACGGAGCCTAAGTGAATCTAACGAAGATTGTTTGGAGGCAACTTTTCATAAAACTTCATCTGACCCCTCAAAATGTTGGGCGCCCCTGGCTACCTGGGGTGCCCAAGCTTACCAGTGTTAGCCATTTTTATTTTCTTCAAGTTTTGTTTGATTTCCTTGATCTTCTGATGATTTTGCAATTCTGGATGATTCGAGAGTCCGACAAACTACTGGTTGGGCTCATTAGATAGCGTAATGAATTTTGAAGGGGGTTCTCTGGAGGCTACATCCTCTGAAAACTTAATTTGAGGCCTCAAAAGCTTGGGCACCTAACTCCTCCTGGGGCGCCCAAGATCTCCAACCTTAGCCATTTTTGGCTAAACATGAAACCTCATGTTGTGTCCTCCATTCGATCTGAATTTGTTGGTAGCTGACAAGTTTGATGACCAGGCTTAGATATTCATTGCGAAGCTGCAAAAATTATGAGGAGATTGATTGATCAAGGAAACCCTAATTGCTAGATTTGAGCCTTCAAAACCCTAGGCACCTATCTTCTCTTAGGGCACCCAAGTTCTCCAGACTTAGAATATTTTCTGATGATTTCATGATTTGCATTATGCTTCTTGGTTGAGACCTCTCTGTTTGATCTTGAATTCTGAATGATTGATTGATTAGATGACTGTGCCGACAGATTCACTTCGAAGTTGAGAAGATTCAGAGCAACATTGTCTGGGAGCACAAACCCTAATTTCTTCATTTGATCTATTGAAATGTTGGGCGCCTATCTCCTTTTGGGGCGCCCATGGCTAGTAGACTTAGTTTTTATTTTGCAATTTTCAACTTTCTCCTTCGTTCGATGTGCTTGCCTTTGCCTTGCTTGCTGGAGATGAAAATTTTCTAAGGGATGAGCATCTAGGTGCCTAGGTTGAGCTAGGGTGCCTAAAGCTTCCAGACTTAACCATTTTTTCTTAGTTTTTCAAGATTCTCAGCTCTTCTTCTCCATTCTTTGTTCTGCGTGCACGTTCATCATTTCTCATCTTTTGTTCAGTGCTTGAATTTTTGAATCTGACACTTGGCAGCTGACTGACCTCCATTAATGGCCTTGGAGCTCTTGAAAAAGCATAATAGATCCACTAGGGAAAAACTAATCTTTTGATGATTCTAACTATACCAACCCGATGAGGAAGTATTTTTGACCAATCAAAATCAATTTAAACCCTAGAAGCTAAACTTTCTATTTTTAGAAAATTTTGTCAGCATCTGTTTCAAAAGAAACCCAAAAAAACCTAATTTTTTTATATTTTTAGAAAGTTTCTAAAAACAGAAATTTTCCTAAAATTTAGGGCTGAAAAAATGAGATCTAGGTTTTGTAGACTTGGTCGCTCTGAGCAGACACAAGTTGTCAAATTTTGAAAATTTTGAGTTTTTGACCCTCATGCAAGACATGCAAACCCCAATTTTGACCTTTTTTGATAGTTTTGACAAGACTCAACTATTTTTGCAAAATGCCTAAGTGTAGCAAAAAATTTAATTTGGGGTACAACAATGCATCACGGAGGAACGAGTGCTAAGTAGAACAGTCATTCTCATGAGACAAATTCATGTGAACCACTACTAATAAAATATGACTCAATAAGTTTGACTCAAAAAATCATATGATTGAAACGTAATATAAATATCATATTTATTTTAATTTATTATACTTAAATCTTCTAAAAAATTTCATTTTAAATTATGCTTACACATTTTGTTATATTTATTTATAAGTTTAATTTAAATTTAATTTTCATAATATAATTTTTTAATTAAAAAAATTATTTAAATCATTAATAATTTATAACATTTTTAATGATCAATTTAAAAAATATATTTTTATTGTTTTACAATTAATTTAAAAATTCAAGATTTAGTTTTATTTTTCTATTAATTAGATTTTATTTTAAAGTTTATTTTAATTATAAATTTAAATAGTAAAAATAATAAAATATGTATTTATATTATAAAAAATAAAAATAAAAATATAGATGTATATTTTTTGAATGTAATTAATTTCCTTTTCAAAAAACCCTAGTTTAATGTAGAATTGATTTTGAATTTCTTTTTTTTGGAAGATTGGTTGAATTATATAAGTATATATATATTTGGAAGCAATATTAGTATATCTATCTTTAGAAAAATATGTAAAAGATGTTAAGAGATATTCTTCTTGAGGTTTCTATTTTATTTATATCATAAATATTTTTAAATGGGCATCTAAGAAAGGATATCTACTCATCTTTTACATAAAATTTTCTAAAATTAGATATGCTAGTATTATGTGAATGTGTTAGGATTCATAGGTAGGTTGGAGCAATAACAATTATCAATTATAAATGCAAATAACATAAATTATAAAAATGATTACATAAAACACATGAAATTTTAATGTGGTTCGCCCAATGTGGTTTATGTCCATAGAAACAACTATCCAATGTTTTATTATCCAACAAAACTCAAACTACAGAGTTGCATGTTAGATTTGTGAAAAATATGAGACACAAGATCAAACAATGAACAAAACACATTCTACTCAAGAGCTCTGCAAAACAAAGATTTGTTTTTGATAAAGTAAGCAGCATTTATAGGGTGTTGTACCCTTTACACGGAGAGCCCTCAGGGCCAAAAAAGAGCTAGTTCAAAATAGGACATGAACTAGAAAGAGCTTACAAACAGGACCCACATGGCTCGACAAAATAGACCAAACAAGCCACACATAGAATAGTACCAGAACACGAACAACCGATAGACAGCATGTCGAAAGAAGTATTGGGACTAGACAACCCTAGAATCTGGGGGGATAGATTTGACTCCCAAAAATTGAGGCCGCGGTTTGGGGAGTCCCTTCTTTTTATTTTGCACAATAGACCAGGAAGGCTCGGAACCAAGGTCAACCAAGCAAGGCGAAATGAGGGGTTCATCCATAACGACAACAGACAAGGAGCCCCCACGCAGTGAAGTTGGCAATGCAGAAGAGGAGTTAGGAGCATTCAAGGGATCAACAATAGTGTTCAACAAGGGACAGGCAGAATCAGTCAACACAATGACAATAGATCGGGGCAATTGTTCCACAGAAGGGAAAGCCAGAGAAGGAACCTGGGGAGCCATAGCCACCAAAGAAGAGTCCTCCTTAGAGGAATCATCTGAAGAGGGTGAGCCCACCATGAGATGGTCCGAGAGGGCATCCTTCCACTAGGTAGCAGTGCCTTTGCGGCGAGTAAGGAGGCAGCCAAAGGCCAAATGACCAACAGAGAAAAATCTCCTACACCGAAAAGGGATCCCTTCATAGTCCAGAAGCTGCTACCAAGGTCTGTCCTCCACCATCAATACCACATCACCATGGAGGGGTTTGGAGATGTCCAAATCGATTAAAAAACGAGCCACTGTAGTATGCCCAAGATCCTGAGACGTAGAATCCACCTTCAAAAAGTTACCAATGGCATCGCCAATAGCTTCAAAACAAGAATCCTCCCAAAACTGGAGAGGGAGATTTGGCAGACAAACCCAAACCGGTCTGATATTCATAGGCTTCGTAAGAGGATTGAATGAGCGAGACCAAGGCCGAATGAATAGCGAATGAACACCCCACATCCACACCCGGTCAAACACTCAGTCACGATCCTCAGTGGAAGTAAAGGTTGCAAAGAAAAAACCTCTAGCACTGGGACAGAGGTCAATTGGCCCAGAAACAATAGGTTTCTAGGAAATGGAAACCCACTCATGGAGATTCAGAAGGGAGGGACACAATCCGTTAAACCTGCAAACCACACCCTGTCGCACATAGAAATCCTCATTCTCAGCAACCTTTGGCCCACAGACCACCACAAGGGAGGCACGGGCATAGGGAAAAGGTTGAATCCTAGCCTGAGCAGTAGGAATCTGGGCACGAGTAGCATCAAAAAAAGATTTTCGTTTGTCAAGAGGAACAGGGTCCCCGACCACACAACCCTACGTAGCACCAGCAGAGGACACTTCGAGCAGAGGGACGTCGTTCAGAGGAAGCTCATTCACCACACCGAAATCCGCCCGTGAAGAAGGGAAATCACAGCCATCCATCGGAGCAGGGGAATCCCCAACAAAAGGGCTCCTATAGGACACACGACCACCCCCAATAAAAGGCACTAGAGCCACACCAGAACCTTGCATGCCATTGCCAAAAGAAAAGAAAAAAATCTCGTTGGCTCCCACCCAGCATCGCTCCATTCACACCAATGTTCACTCCAACGTTCATCATTTTTCAATGCAAAACAAAGATTTGTTATTCCTCAAAAATAAAATACTTAAAAAATGAATAATACAAGAGAGAATGAATGTTTTATAAGAGAAACCCTAATGATAAAGGGATTAGACCATGACAAGTGTCAACATCTTGTGATGAGATGAATTTATTTAATATTAGCTCTATAGTTAACATAAATAAAGCATTGAGTTAACTAATAAAGCAAACCTAAGTTTAGCTTGAGTGCATGAGAATTAGAATAATAATTAATTAAAGATTAATTAATTATTTTCTAATACATGATAGCTCTAACACCCCCCCTTAAGTGTAACTTAGGGAGTAGCTAAACAACTCTAAAAAGCAATGCATAAAAAGCAAAGAAAGCATAAATGGGCCCTGATAACTAGGCCTGATGAGGTACCCCATACAACTAAAAATCTCTAAAAAGTGGAGAAATGGAGAAACCACATGGGAAAAACTCCACTCCAAAAAGAGATGAAAGCATATAAAATAAGCATGAAGGAAGGCCTCATGAAGGCCCCCCAAGGACAACTTCCTTCACCACAAGCATCGATCGTAGCTAAAGATAGTGACGTGATGCCAAAGGTTTTGTGAAGATGTCTACAACATGCTCCTCTGTTGACATGTAATCCAAGGTGAGAAAACCATCCTGAATCAATGTTGTATGAAGTGCATGTGGATCTCTATGTGCTTAGTACCCTAATGCTCCACTAGATTGCAAGAAACGTGAATGGCACTTTGATTGTCGCACCAAAGAGTAGTGGTACTATCAAGAGGAAAAATGAATTCAATCAACGAATGTCGAAGCCACAAAACCTCCTAGTTGGCCAAAATTGCTACACGATACTCAGCCTCTGTGGATGATAATGCAATAGCATATTGCTTCTTGCAAGACCATGTAATGGGGTTGGAACCAAGGCATAAAACAAACCCAAAAGTGGACTTCCTATCATTGACATCACCAATCCAATCTAATTCAATGGAGCCAATAATCTAAGGATCTCCTAATGCATAGTAAATACCATAATGTGAGGTGCCTTGAATATATCTCAAAATTCGTTTGGAAGCTTTCCAATGAATCTCATGTGGATCATGTGAGAATTGAGAGACAATACCAACTGCAAATGAAAGATTAGGACGTGAATGTGTCAGGTACAAAAGACTTCCAACCAACTACTTGTATAATTTAGCATCTACTGAAGGAGTAGTACAAGTGGAAGACAATACAACACCTAATTGGAATGGTGTGGGGGTAGGCTTGCAATCAAGCATGCCAAATATCTGAAGCATGTCAAGGTTATACTTCTGCTGAAATATGGACATCCCATCCAAAGACTGAATAATTTGTAAACCAAGAAAGTAGTGTAGAAGGTTGAGATCTGTCATCTCAAATTGCTCCATCAAATCTCACTAAACATTTTGAATCATGGAGGATGAACCGCTTGTAAGGATCAAATCATCCACATATAGCACAAGGATCAAAATATCACCCTCTTGTCTCTAAATTCACAATGTGGGATCATAATGGCATCGTGTGAAGCCAACAGAAAGTATAAAAGTGTCCATCTTCTCATACCAAGCTCGAGGGGCCTGTTTAAGACCATATAGTGAACGACGAAGTCTGAAAACTGACGAAGAGTCCTTAGTAAAACCATGTGGTTGCTCCATATAAATCTCCTCATGAAGATCACCATGAAGGAAGGAACTCTTCACATCCATTTGAAATAATGACCATCCTTGTGAAGCTGCAAGGGTAAGTACAAGGCAAATAAAATTCATCTTGGCAATAGGGGAAAAAGTCTCAAAATAATCAATATCTTCAACTTGAGAGAAACCCTTTGCAACAAGACGAGCCTTATACTTATCAATAGAACCATCTGCAACATATTTGGTATGGTACACCCACTTACACCGAACCAACTTTCTTCCCTTAGGAAGAGGAATTAAATCCCAAGTATGATTCTCCATCAAAAAAGAATACTCATCTGCCATAGCATTATCCCACTCAGGAATACCAACCTCCTCTGAAAACTTATGAGGATCATTCAAAATAGTATGACTCAAAATATTAACACTAGATGTATGTGCATGAGTGCAATGGGAGTCTGAAGGATCACCTACCAAAGGTCCAACTGCATCAATAGTATTGTGGGCCCACTTGGGTAAAGGATAAATATCTGGAGGTGGTGGGATAGTTGGAGCATCATCCTCATCCTCAAGAGATGAATAATCCTCAAGATATGAGGAGTGAGTAGTAGGAAACAAGGGAGAACTAGGGATGGAGAATCCATCAGAGGAAAGCACTCATCAAACTGGACATATTATCAAAGCAAGACCTCTTTAGAATCAGGATCAAACAACCTGTACACCTTAACATCCTCACAGTAGTCAACAAATATGAGTAGTCGGCTCTTCCTCTCCATGGCTTTCCGTTGAGCTTCAGGAATGAATGCCCAAGCCTCGCTACCAAAGAATTTGAATGAAGATACATCAAGCTTGACATGGGACCAAGCCTCCTCAAGAGTCATATGTCACAATGTCTTGTGAGGCATACGATTTTGAATATAATTAGCATAATTAACTGCCTCAACCCAAAATGAAGAATTCATATCTCGTGATTGAATCATATAGTTGGCCATCTCTCATAATTTTTTGTTCTTTCGCTCAACAACACCATTTTGTTGAGGGGTGTATGGAACTACAAGCTGATGCTGCAAACCATGCTCAGTTCAAAAGTCCCTGAAAGTCTGATTAACATACTCCCCCCCATTATCTGTGCATATATGTCTGATAGAAAGACCAAATTTCTTCTCCACAAATGCCTTAAATATTCTAAAAGAATCAAAGGAATCACTCTTGTACTTAAGAAAGTACACCCATGAATGCTTAGAGAAGTCATCAATAAATGTGAGCACATTTTTGGCCCCTAAAAAAGAAGTCAAAAATGACATGAGGTCACTATGTACCAACTCCAAAGGTGCCTAGGCACATGTAGCTCTACCCGTAGGAAAATAATCCTGGTGATGTTTTCCAAGAACACATCCTCAAAAAACACCATCAGTACAGGAAATTTTAGGGAGACTGGACACTAATGCTTGTGTACTTATCTACTGGAGATGTCTGTAATTGACATGACCAAAATTTTCATGCCATAACATGCTCACAGTGTCTACATGTGCTATGAAGGATGAACCTAAACGAACTGAACTCTCAAAACCATCAAATCAGTATAAATGTGAAGTATCAATACTCCCAGTAGCCACAATAATATCAGGATCATGAAGGTCACGAATAACTACATCATGAGGGGTAAACTCAACTATCCTACCGATTCCAGATTGACAAATTTGATACACTAAAAGGTTGGTGGAGATATCAAGAACTACAAGTACCTCCTGAAGAAAACTACCCTCAAGTGTGATAGTGCTTGAGCCCAAAACTGAAAGTTGTGTAGAATCCCCAACTGCAATCTAAAAAGGATGAGACCAAATCCTGAGAATGTGTCATGTGATGTGTCGTGTTGAAATCAAGTATCCACGGAGTTGCAAAAGGTAAGGCTCGTGCAGAAAGAGCACGACCTTTCCCTATAGATGAGGAAGAAGATTTAGGGGTGGAGATGTTATGTTGATTCATGAATTCCTCCAAATCCTCTAATCTCTTCCAACATCAATTTATTGGATATCCCTCCCTACCACAAAAACTACTAGGTTCACCTGATTTCTTCATCTTGGAAGAAGGCTCACCAGACTTAGAAGATTTATCATGCTGAGGAGTGGTTTGAGGTTTTTGTTCTAACTTATGAGATGTTTTGGAGGAACACTCGCTTCCTAATGAAGTATTTGTCTTGGGATTTTTTTTCTTCTTGCCTTTCCCTTTGGATGTATGTGCTACCAATGCCTGAGTTTTGGAACTAGAAAGAGATTCAAACTTAACCAAATTTTCTAGTTCATGAGTTAAACGATCACAAAAAACCTCAAAAGTAGGCATGGTAAATGCATCACCTAATGCATCCATAGTAGAATAGAAAGTAGAAGAGAAGACCTGAAATGACCCTCGAATCTTAGACATAATCAAGAAAATACATTATCTATTAGTTTTATTCTTCCCACAACCTTGCAAAAGAGATCTGAGTGACTTAAACCTCTGCAGGAAGTCCTCAATGGAGGGGTAAGAATCAAGTACAAGTGATGTTAATTTTTCCTCAATTTAGAGAGCTCTATACTCATTGATGGCACCAAAAAGATCACTGGATCTCGTCCACATAGCCCTAGGAGTGTTGCAAGACTCCAAATGAAACAAGAGACTATCTAAAGCATGCAATGAAATCAAACCCATAGCCTCATATGTCTTGTTCCTATGCTGAAATATCTCAAATTGACGAGTCAATGCTAGTTGTACTTCATCCAAAGTGGACCATAAAACCCTAGACATGAGCTTTCTAGGTATGATAGTTGAGTGGTGTAAGAATTTCAAATGAAGAGGTGTCCACCATTATGGTTGTGGTTTTCAAAACAATGTGTGGCATAGGATTTTTGATCTCTGATGTATATAGATACTGAAAGTGAGAAATATACCCCCCCACAATAGGAAAAACCAAACCCAAATACAACTTTAAGAGCAGAAAAGATTAAAAAAGAATAAATCACATTAGAGACATCCATGTGTACCTAGTGAATATTCTGGAAAAATGGACCGCATAGCTATGTAGAGCACTGAAAAATCTTTCCAACGCTTATTTGTTTGCAAAAAACAAAGTTTGTTTGCCCAAGTTATGGCCCTAGAAGCGCAAAATAGAAGGGTTGTCTTCAACTGACTGTAGAAACTTTCTGGTAAAAATAAGGAAAAAATACCTGCAAATCTAGAACAAGCTCGGAACCAGCTTTTTGGCGATATATTTTTTTTGAAAAATAGAGTTCATATGCCCAAGATATACCCGATTTTGTAAAAGTTGCTCAATTAGACCCTCAAGGGAAATCTGGGGGCTAAAAAATTAGAGCTCCTGGTCGCAAGAGGTCTAGCAACTAGGCATAGGGTCTGAAGCATAGAGAATATTCTTGATAATATTCCCAAGGAATATTCCAAAAGCGAGCACTTACTTTTTTTGACCCAAAAAAGTTGATTTTTGGAAAGATGCATGAAATAATTTTCAAAGCCAAAAAGTGTGCCTCAATAATATGCTATGAAATATTCTTCAAAGAATATTCCAAAAAAGATTCTTTTTGAAAAAGTCCACCCAAGTAAAAAAGGAGCACTAGAAATTGTTTTGACCAAAAAATTTTGTTTGTATGAAAAATCAATTGAATCCTTCAAAAAAATTTGAATGCAAAAATTTTTAAAAACCTGCAACCTGTGTGATTTTTTTTTGCCTCCGCAAAAGGTCGAGCCTGGTACAACATGTACGACCATACGGCTGTACAGATCCATATATTTGTATAGATTTTTTTCCTCAAAAAATGTGCTCATAAAAAAACACCTCAAGAATTTTTTGCTTAGATTTTCACGAAATGACAGTCGATCTTTAGGTATTTTGGCTGCTTCGATGTGATGGCGAGGTCCGTTTTGCGCCAAAGTTCTCCAAAAATTTGTCCACCTCCAAAAATTGCAAAAAATGCACTAAAAATGCCATATTCAATCCTGTAACCCTAGATGAAAAAAAAAATCATAAATGGAGAAGGGGTTCACTAAATCCTTGCTCTGATACCATGTTAGATTTGGGAATAACACGAGAAAGAGGATCAAACAACGAACAAAACACCTTCTACTCAAGATCTCTACAAAACAAAGATTTTCTATTCCTCAAAAATAAAATACAAAATGAATAATACAAGGAGAATGAATGCTTTATAAGAGCAACCCTAATGATAAAGGGATTAGATCATGATAGGTGTCAACATCCAGTTTGATGAGATGAATTGATCTAATATTAGCTTTGTAGTTAGCATAAATAAAGCATTGAGCTAACTCATAAAGCAAACCTAAGTTAATTAATTATTCTCTAATACATGATAACTCTAACATTACATTCACCTGCATCACTATCCACAGCTATGTGTATGCTCACATTCAATCCACGATCTACACAACACAACTTATTGTTGCATGTATCTACAAACACTTGTGCCCCTTGACTTTCCATATTTGCAGCTAGCAAGAAACAATAACGTTTTTTGAAATTAAAAATAGTTTTTACAACTGAAATTATTGACAAAATTCCTTTATTAAAAATAGCCAATTTTTGCTTCGGAGGCGTTGCCCCCGAGTCCCTGATTGAGAGCCCCCTACACTCTCTTGTTAATTAATTTGGAGGGGGGGGGGGAATGTGGCTGCAAAAGTTGCCAAAATATTAACACAAAACATGATCAATTGCCATAGGCCAACAAAATGTAATGACAATTTTCTTGTCAAATTTTATTAAAATTTGTTTGAAAAATTTCAACCCAAACATAATCTTATAATTAGTTTAATGCAAAATTGATTTTGAAGTTCATGCATTTTTTGGAAGATTGGTTGAATGGGAGCATTTTATAATTTTTACCCATTTTAAATGTGTTCTTTTCTTTTGAAACCTCTAATCACAACTTTTTTGTTTGTGATTTAATATTATTTTTATCATATGATTAATATAGTACTTTCATCTAAATGAAAAAAATGTTCTTTTTTTTTGCCAATAAACATGGGTTAGGCATTTAGGGGACACACAAAAAGACTTATCTATCAAATCTATTATGGACTTGTTCCATCAAAAATGCATAACCTCCTATTTTAAAAAACAAAAATGTCCAACACTATTCCCTACCCTCAATAGATATTCGATAAAAATCTAGGGCAACATGTCACATATATTTCTACATCTTCTAAGAGACCTCCAAATTGGAAGATCTATGACTCATTGGACGTGTAATCATGCCTTGAGGAGGATTTTTTTATTTTGTACCTCACACCAATCTTGTTCTTATAGAGGTGAAGTTGATGGATCAATCCTAGAATTTTTGGGAAAGTTTGTCAATAGTATCCATTATTGCATTAGACTTGTATTTCTTAGGTTCACAAGAAATTTTCTCTAGAGGTTAGAGTTAGTAGAAAGAAACTCATGCACAACTAGACGAGGGGGAAGAGCCTCATTATCCTCCACATATTTTTTAAGGTTGCAACTAGAATCATCCCTAATCATATTATTTGAAACAATGAGATGGTGACGAGGATCCTCATCCCACCATGTGGGTTTGAGATAGCCCTTCGAGCCCTCAAGCCTAACTTAAAAAATCTTCTTACTGCATTAGGAGGTAGAATGCTCATGGTCAAAACAACATCCATACTTGAAATTAAGCTTCCTATAGTGCATTGATTATTTGTAAATACTATCACCCACCTTCATGCTAATTTATTTAGGAAGCTCTTTGGATAGATCCATCTCTACACATATTCAAGCAAAGGTAGTACATGTCTTGTTAATAGTTTCATTGGCCAAGCAAACAAACTTCCCCAAGGTGTTAGCAATGATGCTTGACATTGGAGGCCATCATTATTGCAATGATAGATAAGGCAACTTGACCCATATAAGCGTAGTGGGAAAAGAATCACTTCAAGGATTGAAAGAGGGAAAATTAAGGCATAACGCATAAAAAATTCTCTCCCCACAACCATAGGCCATACTTAAAATCATCTCTTTGTCTCTCATTGATTCAAACTCTAAGATAAAATACCCTTGTGCACAAGGATACATGTAGATATCATCTACGAATAAATGCTTCTAAGTCCTTAGATCCACTCATGGAGACTGGTTAATTTCACCCTAATCTTGTGGAATTTACATACCAGTGCATGTTGGTTCAATTACTCACACTCCACTACCTTAGTCTCCATGATAATTTTTGGGACTTCTAGTTTTTTGGAGTAGCAAGAGAAGACATCGCCAATCCCATTTGAATTGATCACATTGTCTTGGATAGAGGGGAAAGAGCCCCTAAACTTAATCCCATCACCATCACTAGAATTCACAAAGGAATCCATATAGGAGCCATGGAAAGAAGTCTACCTAATCTCCAATAAAATAACACTCCATGGCAAGGTATCACTAGGAGAACGAAATTTGTTGTTCGACAATGATACCTCAAAATCATGTTGACTTGGCTTCTTCATCCTTTAATTTCTTGCTAAGGCACATGTTTAGAATTGTGTATTCCTAATTTGTGCCTTTGGGCGATGTGTGTTGGGGAGAAAAATGAAAGGAATTAGAGTGAGAAGCTTTGGGTACTACATATTCGACAAAGATTCCCTATCATTTACCATCTCACCAACTTTTGTAATGATTGTTTTTGTGTCTTCCCTTTGAAACCATAGGAACACGAAACCCTTGTGGTGACTATGATCCAAATCTTTTAGCAAGCATATGTAATTTTTCCAAAGGGAGTGCAAAGCAAATGAAGAACATCTTTCTCCATAATGTAGGAAAGGTTCCTAAAAATTGTTAAGCCTTTAGAATACTTTCCAAGTGAAAATATTTGTCAAACATTTAGAGGAATTATTAATTAAATAAAAATAAATCAAATGCTATTATTCTATTTCAATTTAATTAGATATGAAATTTTAAAACTATTTTATTTAATAATAATAATAAAGAAAGTTAGAATTTGTCCATATTTTTTAAATCTTTCAATTAAATTTATTTTTAAAAATAATTATTTGGTTAATGTGTGAAGTGGATATAAGTAGTATTCCCTTTCCCCTAAAATTTTAAAGCATAAGATAATCATTTTTATATTTTTATTACTTTTTTGACTTTATTGTGGTGTTGTTTTTATGTTCATTGTGATTCTTTTTGTTATTAATTATCTCAAATGTTATTAGTTTTTTATATTGATAAGTGGGATTGAAAGGGTCTAAACCCTTGTATATCAACAAATTCAAAAGGCACATGAAACATGTACCATGAAAAATGGGACAAATCAAACCAATCCTTGAGACAAAAAGGAGTGAGGTGCAACTACAATAAAGTTACCAAAAATAACTACAAACAATAGATAAAGCTAGGACCCCTCGAGCTCACACTTAACAATTCTAGACCTTGCTCTAATTGATGTCTCACCCAACACTCTAGCACGAGTTTGGGATATAGATTTAGGAAGACCTTTCTTCCTCTTTACAATATTCCAAGATATATTATCCCCCAAGTCCTTTGAATAGGGGGAAGCAGGGGGGATTCCCTCATAGAGAGCCCATCAAGATGTGGATAAGGAGCCATAGATCAACAAGGAAAATAAAAATGATGAACCTCCACCACATGAGTAATTTGAAGTTGATCCACAACCAAAGGATCAAGCTAAGTGGTTGAAGTAGGAGTGTTATGTGACATTTTCCCCAAGAGAAAGGAAAACCATGAGATAACCCTTTAGGATTTAAAGGGAGAGAAAAATAAAGGATATTATTATCCTTTGGTTAAGGGTGAAGCCACAATAGTGGTTTACAATTTGATGGAGGAAGGAAAACTCACAAAAAATGAGCCCATGGAAAAAAATTGGTTTTATGGGTTCAAAAAAACCTACAAGTTCGAGCGAACCCACTTAAATGCTTGCCCCCCATTTCCCACCCAAAAAACCAAAGAAAATGCAAATTAAAAGGTGGTTCACTTGAACCCCCCTTATCCCTCATTCTCCCCCTCAGACACAAAAAAAAATCTAAACTTTTGCACTTCGGAGCTCAGGTTGAAGATGAAAATGGTGGAGACTTCACAAACCCAACTGGAATCAGGTAGTCCTCGGAACGAGCTATCCAACGAATATAATTTTAATATGTTTTGGTTTTATTATGTATTTGTTTTTTTAGTTTTATTAAACATAGGATTTTCACCGAAAATCAAGCTCTATGATCTCCACATGTGGAAAAATAGCAGATTATCAAAAAAAAATTGAAAAATATGAGTGCACCAGATATTGAAGTCCTTGATCCAACAAAAAAAAATTGAATTTCGATACATACAAAAAAAGTTACGTGTTATACGGTCGCGCTATGTCTGAATTGTAATTGGTTTGACTTTGAAACTTGATTAAATAAAAAATATTCAATAAAAAACTATATAACCAAGTGGAAGTACTATATATCGGAGTTACAAATATAAATTCGAAAGAATTAGAATTTTATCCTTCATGGAAAAAAAGTTATACGTTATACGGTGAGCATCACTTTTAAAAAATGTCGTTTTCTGAAAAAAAAAACTAGTTTTTGAGGGAGATGGAAAAAGAAGTGCAAACCGATTCCAAAAATTTTGAAAAAAATATATTTGGAATCTAAGGACAAAATTTCACGAAACTCTAGTTTGCATCATCTTCAAATTCCTCACGGTTTAGCCGCTATAGGTACCTAAAAGTGAAGATTTAGTTTAAAAAAATTATTTCAGTGTCTAATTTGGCCAAAAATTGTAAACCACTATTGTGGGATCACCCTTAAAAGAGATCTATTAATAAAGAATGGGTATAAAAACTCATTTAAAAGGTGGAAGAATAAATAATTATTAAATGTAACCTTTGAGAAAGGGTTTTATGGTTTAGAAACCATCCTTTAAGGCTTATATAAGCATTTATGAGAGACTTGGAAAGGGGGAAGGAGAACATTTAAGGATGGAGAACACTTAAGGAAGAAGAAGGAAGTGGTTTGGTGAGCTATGGACATTAGGAGAAGGGGTCACACAGAGTGTGTCCAACTCAGGGTACAGAGTACACTTGGGAGCATCTTGGCCAAGGCTTTGGTATTTGCGCTTGTGTTGAGCATTGTTCTTCGAGAACCAACACTTGTGTAGAGCGATGTAGTATGCTTTGTTCCTCCTAGATTGTTCCATATTAAGAGTTGATACCATTGAAATCTTCCTAAGGTGAGAGTGGCTATTCCAAATGTTGTGTTTCAAATAAGTATTGAAACCATTGATTCTAAAATATATTGGGAATATTGTCTATATGATCCTGATGTTAATATGAATGAATTATACGGATGTGTATTCAATTTATTATGTTAATTATTACTTTAGAATCCTTTTCTAAACATTACATATTGTAGTTTACACAACATTTTAGTGATGGGTCATCTTGTAAATTTATCTTAACTCTAATATTTAATCTATCAAAATCCACTACCAAGACTTAAATAAGTTTAGGAGGATAAGTGACATTACATTTGGTATCATAGCCTAATGATTAGACATTCCTATCTTTGAAATTCTCTTTCTATTTTAAGATTTCATATTAACCAATCTTTCAAATGCCCTTTGTATGTGTCTAGTCTTATGTGCTTGTCCTAACCTTTGGTATGATAGCCTAATGATTAGACATTCCTATCTTTGAAATTCTCTTTCTATTTTAAGATTTCATATTAACCAATCTTTCAAATGCCCTTTGTATGTGTCTAGTCTTATGTGCTTGTCCTAACCTTTGAGTCATGAGACTTGATGCATAGCCTGGTCCATATACTAATTGTTGTTTCTTTGTTTTCTTATTAACATTAAATTTGGACATTATTGAAAATCTTAGATCATGTTTAAAATCTAGTTCAAAGTTATAATTTCTTTGAGAACTCCCTATTTACACCTAGATTCATCCTAAGGCACCATGACCATAGCCACTCAATAGACCTGCTCTATGTGATTTCAACTAATATATTGATCTACATAGTTATTATTGTGTCTTACAAGAGGGACAAATATTTGGTCAAAAATTAAAAAAAAGGGTCATAACAATATTTGTAAATCATGAGAAACATAGATTTCTATACATTTGTTATAGTTTATATTTTCCATAAAAGTCTTGTGTTGAGCCATCCTTAAAGAAGTACGATTGAAAGTTGCTTCAATCTATTTATTATAACAAATTTTTGTGTACTTTAATTTTTAAAACTTGAATGACTTGCACATACACTTAAATGTAGTATGATCTTGATCTGGATGACATGTCTCCACAATGGGATTTTAGATGACATATTTCCATAGATCATCGTGGAATTTAAGTTCAAGTAGATAATGTTTGATGTCGAATTTTTTAAGGAATGGTATATAGTTTATAGACTACACAAAAGACGTCCTTTCCTTCTAAAGGATGTGACCTATTTTATACGTCCCTTGAATCATATATATATATATAAACTAAGACAGTTGTTATGGTTGATTTCAAGAATTAAAAAGAATACATTGCAACCATTACATTTACAAAAACTAACAGTAGCTGCTATACATCCAATACTAAATAATTCTATCTAGAATATTGTCACAAAAAATAACCTTTTAAGGACAAGGGAAATAAAATAAATAAAAGGTTTAAATCTTCACAGGAACGTTTCAAAATATCTCCATTTGAGGAAACAAATAAAGATCTAACGCTGGGTATTACAATAACATCATATATGAAAATAGTCGCAGATAAAACAACAAAACCAATGCTTCATCTCAGGATAACAACATAATTGTTTTAGAATAAAATAACACACAACATAAGGTGATCGGACCACGTACAGATCTCCCAAAAATTTCACTAAATCATGGCGAGTGACTTACCTCAAGATTCTCAACAGATTGTGGCAGAGTTTATAGTTTGTTGCCACTCCAACGTCCAGAATAACGTGATTTAATCCATTACAAGATAAATGAATTACACTCTGAATTTAGCGAATCATCCTTTTAAGAGATAACAATATTAAAATAAAACTCAGATTGAAACTCGTATATCATTCCAATAATATTGTGACAATAAAATCGCTCACCATTTTCCTTTTTTACAAAGGAAATAATTCAAATGGTGTCTTATTTCGCAATACCAAATGGTAGCAAGTCGTGGCCTTTAAAAAAAAGGAAACACAGTCTCATTTTTCAAAAAAAACATCGATTACATAGCCATTTAAAAATTAATAGAGGAAGGAATGTGTAAAACATAAATAAATTATTTATGATTTGTGATATTGTTATCAGGATTCAATCGTGTATTTTTATGAGCTCATTGAACCATGTTTCATGAATAGTGGTTCATAAGAACCCATCTCTCGTGATAATGAATGGTCCACTAAGCACCCATTGCATCTAGGTGATGCTCACAAAGGCGAAGCATTCGGATATGTGACCTCCCGAGAAGGTCTAGTGCTTCACCTCTGTGAACATGACCTAGATGCAATGAGTGCTAAGTGGGCCATTCATTATCATGAGAGATGGGTTCTTGTGAACCACTATTTATGAAACATGGGTCAATGAATTTGACTCATAAAACTACACGGTTGAATCATGATAACAATATTACAATTTGACACATGTGAAAAATACCTCTTATCATTTATGATTTGTTCTAAAGATAACATATGTTTAATTCCTATAAAAGAACTTTCCTCTGCTTAACCCTTATTCTTATAACAGAATTTTCTAAGAGCTTAAACTTTTAGGAACAAAATTAAAATTAATGTGGAATAAATTAATATACTTAAAAATTTAATTATTTATTTTTTAAAAATTTTATATATATATCAAATGATATTTCATATAAATATATAAATTCTATATTATATTTATAAGAGTGTAACTTTAATTAAATTATATAGATGTGTTTTGTTTCATTCATAATTAAAATATCTTTAAATAATTTTATAACATTTGTGACTTTTTTTTTGGTTTTTTCATGTACATTTAATTAATGTTTTTGATTAATTAAGGAAAGGGTCCTTATCCCTAACAAAAGTAGTACATCAGTCCAACAAACAACCACTTGACAAAACAACAAAACTGAGGAAGTAGAATAGGAAGAGAACCACTACCCCAAAACCCAACCCAGAAACAACATTACCCTATACCAATAGCATCAAACATTATATATCTATCAAATGTCCAATAATGATATAACCAATCCAAAATATCAACCATCCACAAATAAAGGCTATATAAGAATAACCTATATCGAGTGCCCAGTAAGTTACTAAAGTTCCAAACATAAATTAACTTAATACAGTCCTGGCACATAAGGCCATTACCACTAAAATACCACTTAACAAAACAAAGAGACATCAACATAGCATGAAACAAGAAGCAAGAAAAAACAAGAGCCAAAGACTAGGCCTCCTCAATTAGGCTCCATACCTTTATCAGGTCCTCAACTGAATCTTCCACGCTATTTTTGACCTCCATCTTTCCTGACAAATTGACTTCATCCTTATATTCCTTCTTTCTTTGTTGTTTCTTGATTTTTTCTTGTCCCGAGATGGTCACCATAACAATTTTTTTCATAACTGCATCCACAACCCTGCACATGTTCTGCACAACATACTCAAGAGCTCGAAACCTGCTAGCATTGTCCTCATTTTGAACCATCTTCTCCAGGATCGCCAATATTTCCTCAAGCCTTTGCACTCTAGTTACTTCCATGCATGTTTGATAATCCTTCGAGCTCTCTAGATCCATTGTGATAGTTCCTTTATCCTCATTCAATTCAGTGTCCTCAACATCCTACACCTTGACCTGTTGATTGATACCCTACTCATCATCCTGACTCGAGTCATCCACCTCCTTTGAACTCGACTCCTCTTCCTCTGCAGAATGAACATCACCCAGGCTATTCGGCACACACTCTTTATAGGAGGAATCTCTTTCCTCCCCAACATCCTTCTTCCCCTTTTTATCCTCTTCTAAACTCTTGTCCTCTGAACTTTTGGATATTTTACTATTGTTTGACCCCTTGGACATAGCCAGAGCAAGGTGAGTGGATCTACGACCCACCAGGGTTGTCGACCCGCATTCAAGGTTCTTTTCATTGTCATCTAAAATGGTTATTGTGTTAGGGTCAGCGCCCAACTCACAGATCAACAGATTCCTTTTTTTATTTGTAAAAGGAGAAAAGTGGGTGGCCTTTCATTTTTCTGGGGTTATCTTAAGAAGAGTCGACCAAGTGGGGTCCTCTATATTAGGTGGGGTTTTCACAAGTTCTTTGGCCGGGGAGTGGGGTTGGCTCTCAATTAGTTCAATTTTCACAAAGCTCTTAGGATTAAGGTTCTCAATCAAATTGTGGAAGACATTTCTTCAAGTGGGGTGGTAGAAAGGACATATTTGCATATAGCACAAATCAAGCCCTAGTGTAAAGGAGGGTTAGCACCGTTGGTAAGACTTTGTTTCAGGGAAGAGGGAGGAAAAAGAGAAAAAAAAAATCTTGGTGTCTGATATGATTCAAAATAGGAAAATGATAGCCATGGATAGACTGAAAACGACCTTCTAACGTAAAATACTTCATAACAAAAAAGTAGACATTATGGTAAGGGGGTGGAAGCAGTTCCCTAGAGTAACCATTCTGAAAATGTTGGGCTTTTTCTTTAGCTTCAAAAAACTTATCAATGTAAGTTTGATAGTTTCTAGTACTTACCTTTGTAATCTTCTTCCCCTCATAGCCAAACCCGTGGCTTTGGCTATAAGCTTTGCATCAATCATGAAACGAATACCACCCAATTCAACTTCACCATATTTCTAGGCATTCACAAACTTATAACTGAGTTGTTTGTTGTAACCTTCCATGCTAGCAAAATACGGAGTGAACCCAGCCTACTCGAAACAAGCCCTACAACTCCACATTCTTTTTCAAGGAGTCATATTGAATCGGCTTCGTCCTCTTCCTCGGGCCTCCCACGGCGTTATCATTAGTTCGAAGATCTTTAGGAAGAAGAAAATACTCGGTTCTTCGGCCTCCCTTGTTCAACACAAACGCAACAGGCAATTCAAAAACCTCAGTTTTGATGTAGACTTGGTGGTTTTTCATTTGTGTAGCCAACGGTTCGAACCTTCTAGTGACGTGTTTAAAATAATCAATTTGCATACATCTCCTAACCTCATATTTTTGAAGCATGTCATTAAATGAAATGATAGCTCCGCCACCTTTACGAATTATGATTCCTCTTTTTTTAATTGCAACCTTCACGTCAGTGCTAACATGTGTCAAAATGTCTTTTCTCACATCAATCGCCAGATTTTTTAGAGATATGAGCAATCATCTCCATAATCACCATTATTTCTTTCTCCTTATCACACGAGATTTCTAAATTTACATCTCTCCTTTCATTTTATTTCTTTTTAAATATTTTAAGTTTAGCATACACCTTCTTTTAATGATTTACCTCCCCTCTAGCCTTTTCAGCATGCCCAAATCCAAAAGAGAAAGATGACAGTGATCATGACAGTTGTACAAAACTGCCAACTCCTCATATCTAAAACAATCATTTTATCCATAAAGAATTAATCTGATCTCCCAACCTATCCTTAGATATAATTTCCTTAATTTGATTTGGTAAATGGGTGAAGTCCTAGTACTTCCATACCAAATATTCTAAGCCAAAGTTCGCCATTGCATCGGCAGCCCTATTGCCCTCCCTATAAATATGGATTCTTATAACTTTGAAATGATTGTATCATATTTTTACAATCGTCAAGGATATCTTTTATTTCCCAAGGAGCGTCAACTTTATTATTTAAGTAATCAGTTATTAACTTTGAGTCTCCTTCCACCATCGCCTTAGCATAGCCTTTATCTTTTAGATAGCATATTCCAACCCAAACAACATAAGCCTCTACCAAATTATTTGTTGTTGTTCCCAAACCCTTGTTGTACATTGCCACATAAATGCCTTGATGATTTCTAATAATTCCTCCTACTCTTGCCAAACCAGGATTTCCTTTGGAACACCCATCAAAGTTGCATTTAACTTACCCTGGATCCAGGCGAATCCAAACAGTGCTTTGTCTTACAACTCTCAATATTTTCTTGAATCTGTTTCCTGATAAACATACATAGCTCTTTGTTATTCTTAGCAGCATCTCTAAAAAACCTATTGTTCCTTTCTTTCCACAACCCCCAAGTGAGGAATGGGGGGACTTGTCTCCAAAGGTCAACAATAATATTGTGAGAATAGGGACATATACTCCAACCATTAATAAACATCCTAATTGAGGGAGGGAAGACCCAATTAATCATCAAATTCTTTAGGAAAAAAGACAAAACTTCTTGAGCATAAGGACATTGAAATAGCAAGTGCATAACATGGTTTCTTCCTTAGAATTACAAAGGTAGCATTTATTCACCAGACCACCCCCTCTTCTTCAAATTGTCAATGGCCAATATCTTGCCATGCATAATTGTCCACCAAAAACAGTTAATCTTGGGAATTAAATTATTTCTCCACACCGTGTTCCAGTTAAAAGCCTCCTTTTGGGACAACTCATATTTCATCAAATCATAAACATATTTAACCAAAAATCTCCCTAAAGTACTTTTTATCCAAATCCACTCATCATCCCTATAGACAGAGAAGAGATCAAGATCACCAATCTACCTAAAGAAGGAAACCAAACCAACATCCCAATTCGATTGTCTCCCACCCCTAAGGAAAAAATATTCAGAGAGTTTTTAAAGTCCTTCCACTTTGGTCTCTACCCTTCCCAGTTTATATAATTAGAAACCTTTTTTCCAATATTTATTTTCAGCCTACTTCTGATTTGTTGGAGGTTTTTATTTGTAGACAAGGGAGCACGGGAAGCCCATGCATCCTCCCATAAATTTTTTTTATGACCATTTCCAATTCTCAACTTCGCTCCTTTTGTTAGAGTACCTCTGACCTTGAGCAAGTTATTCCAAACACTAAACCATAAGGAGGTTTCTTTTTTCTAAGGAAACAACTTGCATCCTTATTTTCCAAATACTTAGCCTGTAAAATCTGCACCCAATCCTTTTCTCCTTCCAAAAGAAACCATCCCATTTTTTCCACAAGAGCTTTATTGAACACTTTAATTCTTCTTATGCTCAGTCCACCATTCCTCTTCGGAGTGAAAACGGTATCCCATCTTACAAGCACCGTTCTTTTTCTCTCTTCCAACCCCGACCAAATAAATCTCCTTTGTATCATTTCAATTTTCTCAACAATGTAGGTCGAAATGTTAAAGAGGGAGAGATAATACACTGGAATATTCTGTAAGGAAGCTTTCACAAGCTGAACTTTCCCAAAAAAAACTTAGTAATTTACCCTTCCAACCATCCAACTTCTTTTGAATTTTTTCCACAATATAATTCCAGTAATTACTATGAGGTTTTCTTGAGATTAAAGGTAAGCCAAGATAAGTAGCTGGAAATTCAGGCTCCTGGCACCCAAGGATATTTATAACTTTCTCTTTAATCATTTGGCTGGTATTAAAGAAATATATGTTTCTTTTTTGGTAATTCATATGTTGGCCTAAGAGACAAGCATATCTATCAAGAACTTCTTTCCATTATCTCGCTTCTACAATAGATGCCTCCCCAAGAAGTATAGTGTCATCGACAAATTTTTGGTGTGAGGCCAAGGGGGGGTGAAGCAATACAAAAACCTTTCAACTTTCTATTAACCAACTATTTTTGAATATTTATGCCCAAAGCTTTAATTACTATAACAAACAAGTAGGGAGACAACGGGTCACCCTGTCTTAGACCAAGACCACAAGAGAAGAAGCCTTGTAGCACTCCATTACCCAAGACTGAATATTTAGGGGTAGTGACACAAGATCTGATAAGGTTGAGAAATTTACCTCTAAAATCAAATTTCTCAAGAACAACAAATAAATATTTCCAAGAAACCTGATCATAGGCTTTAGAGATATCAAGTTTCAAAGCCATACCTTGATTTTTACTAAGTTCCATAGAATGTAACACTTCATGAGTGTAAATAGTTGCATCCAAAATTTGTCTTCCCTGAACAAATCCCTTCTGGTTAACAGCAATTAGCTTATTCAGAACTAATTTTAGTCTATTAACCAATATCTTAGAGCAAATCTTATAAGTAGTGTTACATAAACTAATAGGTCTATATAGTCATTCATAGAAGCAGCTTCATTCGTCTTAGGGATCAGTGCAATGAATGTGGTGTTCATCTGATTTAAAAGTCTTCCAGATCTGAAAAAATCCTTAACAACATTGAACAAGTCAGAAGAAACAATATCCCAATACACCTAAAAAAAATTGGAGTGAAACCATCTAGCCTCGACGCTTTAAAAACACCAAAGGATAAAATCGCCTCTTTAAATTCTTCCAAAGAAACAGCTTTGGAAATTTCTTTCAAATCTTGTTTCAAGATGACATCTAGAATCACCTACAAAATATCCTCTAGTTCAAAATCATCCACCATAGGCAATTCATGGAAATTTGAGAAGAAGGAAACAACTTCCTTTGCAATATCCTCCTCCATCTCCAGTCTTGTCCAATTAGGGGAGTCTAAAAATCTGATCCTATTTCTACTTCTGTGTTTTAAGGTGGACATATGAAAGAACTTTGTATATTTTCCCCCTTCCCTCAACCATTGGATTCTTGATTTATGTTTCTAAAAAAATTATTCATTTTTGTTTATTTTATACCATTGAACTCTAAGGTCCCTTTCTTGATCACAAATTTCATCATCCATTATCCCCAATTCCATTTGATCTTGAATCTGTTTAAGTTTAAGGCTTAAGGCTTTTTTTGTGGTAAAAATATTCCCAAACGAATACTTATTCCAACCTTTAACTTTCTCTTTGATCATTTTCAGCTTCTAAGCCAAATGGTACATGGGAGTACCAGTCCAGAAGGAGCACACTGTGATCTGATCCATTTCTAGGGAGAGTCGTAAGGGTGAGGTTCTGCAAAATGTTCCCATTGGAGGAAATAAGGAAATGATCTAGTTTAACTTGAACTAAATTGTTGCCTTGTGTTCTATTAGTCCAAGTAAAAAGAGATCCCCTCAAAGGAATATCAATAATCCCCCCAGAGTTTAAGAAATCCAATAAGTCCATCATGCTATCAAAGAAGTCATTAAGACCGCCACACTTTTCTAAGGGATACAATGGGGAATTAAAATCCCCCCAAGCATCCAAAACTCGTCTTTTCTATTGATAATAATACCTTCCACTAGATTCCAGAGATCAAGTTTGTCCAATCTTGATTTAGGACCATAGATATTGACCATGTTCCACCTTCCCGAAGTGATCATATCCTTCATAGAAACTATAAGACAATTATTATTGCAAAAATTTAGCTCTCCAGCAATCCTAACAGGATTCCAACAAGTTGCAATCCCTTCGGAGGCACCATCTGCATCGCTTACTTCAAAATTGGCACTAGGCCAGAGCCATTTAATCACCTTTTCAATTTTTTTTCTTTTCATTTTTGTCTCTTGGATTAATAAAACATCTAGTTTCACCTTAGCCAAACAGGCCTTCAACAAATGATGTTTGTAGGGGCCATTAAGACCCCTCACATTCCAATACATCAACCGCATCAGCTTAAAAAGGAGTATCAATATCATCAGGATACTACTAGAGGATGGGAGAGGATCTCCCCCTATTTCTTTTTGGATTTACTCCTCGCCAGGGAGTCAAGGTTTCTCTACTTTCCAATAGCCACATCCTTAGCTGTATCTTTGTTCCTCAATTCTTTCAAGGGAGGTTTGCCTACTTTATTATTCCCTCCCACATCTAGTTTATTCTTCTTCCTTGATTTTGTATTTATCCATTCCTCCTCAACACCCTCATTTTGGGGGGAAATGTCATTCAACGTACTTTTCTTGGCTTCTTTTTTATTTTCCTTCTCTTGTTTATTTTTTGGCATTTGGTCTCCCAAACCAACCCAAGAGAACTCGGGAGAGGAGGTTAGCAACTTTTCCATCTAGATTTCTATATCTCCTTCCTCCAAGGATTCCTTCAATTGTTCCTAGGGTTTGACATCAACTCCCTCCTTTTCTTGTGGTGGATTTTGCACATTCTCCACCACATCCTTATCATTTTGTGGTTCGAGGTACTTTTCCAGAGAGGGTGAGAATGTGAAACCTTCAGCACCTTCCTTCAGAAGGGCCATTTCCAGATTGTCAGTGGGGGAACTATTGGTCATAGACTGATCCTCAAACATAGTCACAATTTGATAAGGTGCCAACACCTTTTCAGAAAGCAGCAAGGTCGAGTTAGGGTTTGGTGTGGCAGGCTCCTTTAGCATGTTCTTTTGATTAACAATTTTCAATGGAGAACTAGACTATGCTTTCTTAGCTTCAAGAGGGAGTTTTCTACAAGCATATTGTAAGTGACCAAACTTGTTACATCCCTGACAAAAAACCATGGCCTTTTCATATTTCAACAGTTGAACCCATATTCCAAATTTTGATTTTAAAGTCACTCAAGTAGGAAGAATTGTATTGACAGCCACATTCACACACATTATTGCATATACCAATTAAGACTTAAGAAGGGTTACTTTATCCATCGTAACTAGGGTGCCAAATGAATCTACAATACCTTTAAAGACATTTTGGTGCAAAAACTCCAATGGTAAACCAGGAGCCGAACCCAAGTAGGAGCTACCTTACCCAGGTCAGCAAAGGCATCAAACCCCAATTTCCACTTGTACAGGGATAAAATATTCTTAAAGCTTCTATCAAAAGCCCAGAGTCCTCCTGTGAGGAAATTAATCATATCCTCAAACATAACAAAAGTAAAAAGGAATAAACCTTTAGGCATAGAACTGATAGAAATTCTACCCTTGAGATTCCAAGTGTCAATAGCCACTTACGTACCTAGTCAATATTGGGACAGCTAGCAAAGAATTTTCCAACCAGGGACAACTTCAGACCCTCGATTTCATCATTCAGGATTACATCTAGGACGTCCACTTCATCTCCCTTAATAGTACAAAAGGTGGACAAAGATTCCTTAGGCACCTTTGTTAAAACTTTTCCACCCACAAGCTTATCCACGTAGGAAGTAGAGTCCTCGCCGGCCAGAAAAGTGTCATTTCCCCCAAGATTTGAAACATCCTTCTCGCCAAGAATGAACCCGCCAAAAGATGAAGGAGAGGAAGCAACCTTCTTGGGAGGAGCAGAATGCATATGTGAAGGAGCCCTATTGGGGGCCCCGCCTAGCTGGATCATCAAGGAGCACAAAATTACAAAAATTTGAATCTGGGAAGCGCACACAGCTCTAAGAGATTTTAATTCTTGAAAGTTTTAATTAATATTTGCACTATTATAAGGTTCAATTAATGTTTTGATAGTTGAATCTATGTTAGTTTAATTATATATTAATAGTTATGATGATGTTGATTAAGTCAATCAATTATTTAGGAGTTAATGAAATTTCTAACAATAGAGGGTTGTAGTTTTTTCCATAGTTTTTATGATAGATTATTTGACCATGAGTTTTGAAAAAAATTAAGAAATACAAATAGGATCTTATTTGAGTTTCATGACTTTATGATAACTTAATTATTTATATTAATTCTAATGCATGATGAAATCTTAGAGGAAACGTGTGTACATTAGGAATCAAAAATTAGTCATGACTATTTCTAGTTAAAATGGGGCTTAAGAAGTTTACCACTAAATTATTTAGGAATATATGAAATATTTTGAATAGGAGAGATCTATAAACATGTCCACATAGGGCATAATGCAAAAGTATGATCTAACATGTTATAATATAGTACAAAAGGTCCAACATCAACATTCAAATCACATAGAGATTGCTAACTCTTCTTCTTAGTTTCTACATTACAAAACTAAATTTAATGATTTCAATCTTTTGAGCATTTATAACATTTTGATAATAATTAAAACTACATTAACCTAATTCATTTTTCATCCACCTCTAATTGATTGCCTATTGCAAGTTGTATGATTTTAATGAACAAAGTTGGTGAGAATAAAAATTGGGTTAGGATGACCAATCATAGAGTCATGCTCATTTCTTTGGAATGACTATGAAATATGACATATTTTCACCAAAGTAATTTGCTCCTTCCATTTGATCCATTTTACCTCTTCTAACTCATTCTTGCCACCTATAATTTTTCCTAATGTATATTATGAGGATCCATTTCTTATAACATTAGCTACCTTGTCATAAAAGTAAGATTATATAAAACATTAAAAGAAATTTCAAACTTCTCACAACTTTCCTAGGTATATGGATAATCTCTTCAATAGTAGTAAAATTAACCTTATTTCTATTTCTATTTCTATTTTGTTAGTACCCTCTTGCACAAGGAAGTTGTTTGTTTGAATAGAGTTAGTGATTTATTTTTAGTAACAGTAAAGTTTGTATATCTATGTTGATTTCCATTTACTTTTATTTCTATTTTTTTGAAAGTAGTGTTATTATACTTGTTGAAAACAATAACTTGATATCTAAGTTTTATTGTGGGCCTATAACCCATAGGCCCTAGGATCATTTTTAAAATTGATAAAATATTAAGCTATTACATTGGTTAAAATGATACAATTCTTACAAGATTATAAACTAAAATGTTTCTCTTAGTCTTAGACATGGGACATGTCAAATTTTTACAAGGGAAGAAACTGCCATTTCTTTTTTAATTATTCCTTGATCTTTCATGATATGAAAATGGTTATGTATAGTTATTCCATATATGTGGGTTAGATTGATCAAATATATCAAAATTTTCATTTGATGATGTCCATTTGAAGAGTCAATGGTTACAAAAAAATTAAAATACAAAGAAGGCCTTGACTTATCTTCACAAGTTAAAATTAATTTATAGAGATTTGAAGCCTAATCACATTTTGGTAGATAATGGTTTCAAAATCAAATTAAAAAATATATATTGGACTACATTTGTGAATGAAAGAGGAAACCCAACAAAAGAATTCTATATGGTCTCTTGGGATCACTACTATGGAACTTTCCTATGATGAACCTCCTTACATGAAGAAAGATATAAAGAAAGATTTTTTTGGAACATGGGCCTTGATGTGTCAACAAGATTAAAAAACAATGAGGGATGGGTTAACTATAGATACTAGAGGAATTATAGTTAAAATACTTTTATTCTAGGTGGGTGCACTCTAGTCAAATTAAGTGAAAGATTAATTCTAATGTTTCTCTATGAAGTGCTCTATGCATGCTAATAATTTACTATTTTTCTATTCATGTTAAGATGCCTAAAAATATTACCATATTTTATTATATTGTACTTTGTTATTGGACTTGATCAATCCAATAACTCTGTACATGTGTCTTATAAAGAATTGTATAGGAAAAGAGGATACTCATTTAGTCTGAAATGCAAGATTATCATCTTAGAATATATTTTGAGTATATAGATTATAATTCAATGATGAGTGATTACATAGTACGGGATCTATGCATGTCATTCACTAGGTAAATGTTATGTAAACACATAATATTTTTGTAAATTTATTGTTGAAGATTCACGTAAGTGATTAAAGCATATATATTAAAGATAATGGGTTACATGAGAGAAAATTTGATAAATTTGAAATATATGTGATAAACATGTAGAACAAAATTAGTTCTTTTATTGTTAATTCCTGATATGTATGTATTCTTTGTCATAATTTTGACTAGAAAAATGATTCTCTTGAAATTACTTGTTAATTCAAAATAAAAATAAAAGGAGAGAGATCTATAGAAGAAAAGGATGTATAGAAACATTATGAAGAATGAATATATTCAATATCAATTTCTTCGATTATTGATTATATGTTTTCTAAGTTGTGACACAGATGCATCTCATGCTACTAAAGACAACAACTAATTTACAAGGGGAGAAATGTTATGTGAATTTTTTCCCAAGAAAAAGGAAAACTATGAGATAACCCTTTAGAATTAAAAGGGAGATAGAAAAATAAAGGATAGTATTATCCTTTGGTTAAAAGAGATAATAATAAATAATAGGTATAAAAACCCATTTAAAAGGTGGAAGAATAATTATTTATTTAAATAATTATTAAAAGTAACCTTTGTGAAAGGGTATGATGGTTTAGAAACCATCCCTTAAGGCTTATAACATTTATCTAAGACTTGGAAAGGGGGAAGGAGAACATTCGATAGAGAAAATTCAAGGATGGAGAACACTTAAGAAAGAAGGAAGTGGTTTGGTGAGTTATGGACATTAGGAGAAGGGGGCACACCAAGTGTGTCCAACCTGGGGTATAGAGTACACTCAGGACCATCCTAACCAGGGCTTGAGTATTTGCACTTGTGTTGTGCATTGTTCTTCAAGATTCGCACTTGTGTAGAGTGACATAGTATACTTTGTTCCTCCTAGATTGTTCCATAGAAAGAGCCAATACCACTGAAATCTTCCTAGGGTGAGAGTGGCTATTCCAAGTGTTGTGTTTCAGATAAGTATTGAAAACCATTGATTCTAAAATATATTGGGAATATTATCTATATGATCTTGATGTTAATATGATTGAATTATATGGATGTGTACTCAATTTATTATGTTAATTATTACTTTATAACCCTTGTCTAAACATTACATATTGTAGTTTACACATCATTTTAGTGATGGGACATCTTGTAAATCTATCTTAACTCTAATATTTAATCTATTAAAATTTGTTGCCAATACTTAAAACTTTAGGAGGATAAGTGGCATCACAAGGAGGTTCTCCAATTGGGGTCCAAAGGAGTGAAAAGAGACTAACATGTTATTTGTTATCTCAATTGACCATGCAAATAAATTATGTTATTTTAAAACAATTATTACATGTGAAGGGTGATAGTAAGAGATAAAGACCCATTCTTTGTATTAAATTTTAAAAACTAAAAAAAATTATATAAAGTAATATAATATAAAATTTAAATTATAAATCTTTATAAAAATAAAATAAATTATTAATTTTTCTTTTACATAATAGAATTTCTCAACAATAAATATTTAAAAACATGTTATAAATTAAAATATCAATATTAAAATTAATAAGTATAAATGATATTTCAAATATTTTATTATTAAATATAAAAATAATACATATACTTTTAACATTATGATGCAGGAGCATCCAATGGTGTAAGGGAAATCCTACATCACCCTAAAATATTTTCATTTCCTATTAGTATTTTCTTAGATGTTTTTGCAGTTTTGGATACCCTTTTCGTCATAATGTAATTCCCAACTTTCAGTTTTGTTTTTTTGTTTTTTCTGGTCAACTGTTATTTTTAGCAGGTATTGGAATTTGAAGGTATTTGGGGACAAAAATTATATGGGAAGATTCAGAACAAAAAAATAAGAACATTGGCGAAAGAATCAAGCCAAGAGCATTCCCGGTTTGAAAGATATTGCAGTTTCAGTCTCCTAGAATTGCACCCAAAAACCTTCGAGATCATATTTGAGGCATTAAATGGCCCTAAAACTTGTTGAAATTGGCATAGCGGGTTTCGAACATGTTCTTGACTCCAAGACATTTCCAATGGTTCAAACGGTTCAAAAAATGGAGTCCCGGGTCAAAAGTTATGGCTCCTAGAAGTTAGTGCACTTTCAAAAATGTGCTAATTTTCAAATAATGTTTTAAAATTTTAATTTCAAATTGTAATTTGTGGCGCCAAACCACCAAAACTCATAATTCAAATTTTGTTTGGCTCCAAAACTAAAAAGGAGCTATTATGGGGGGGGATTTTCTGATTTTTGTAGCTTTTTGGGAAAAAAAAGTTTGCATACTGCGAAAAGGGGAATTTTGTAGTTTTGGTAGCTTGCATGTATTGCAGAGCTCGAGGATTTGAGATCCTCTGCATGTAATATTTTCATATTCATAATAATAGCAATATTCTCTGGTTGTGTATGATTTTTTGTGTCTCGGGTTAGCACCCTTGTCACATTAAAAATAAAATAAAATAAATTTTACTTTTGGGTTGGGGAACTTTTAGAGAGAATCCAAACGTTTACTTGAGGAATCTTTTGAGGGTGAAAATATATGCCTATTACAAATATCACCCTTTGTTAATTTAAAAAGAAATTTTTAGGGCATGGAAACATTTCACATTTAGTTGCAGTCTTTAAAAAAAATGACTTAATCATTTTTGAAATGTTAATAGTGTGTTTCATTTTCCATTTTAAGTTTTTGATTTAATTTTTTAGATGGATGATAAAATTTGATATTGTCAATGTGAAAATTATTTTTAAATTTATTTGAGATAATTTTATCAAAAAATTTGATGTAGTTGTATAGATATTTTTAATATTATTTTTATAGTGTTTAATGGGTTTGGGTCTAGTGATGGTGAATGAAGAGTTTTACAACATAGATCTAGGTTCAAATATCATCATCCATGACACTCTTATTGTTAGAAAATTAACAAGTTGATCAAACTATTTCCTACATAATCTAATGAGAGAAAAACATGGATACAAGCTTATACAATAACCATAATGCAAAGATCAAATAGATCAAAAGAGAATACAAGATATACACTAGGAAACCCTAAAGAAAGGAAAAATATAGCCTCCAAAAGCATCCACACCTAATGTGTTATTCAACAATGAAACATTACAGTACACTTACAAAGTCTCCATGAAGACTTCTAAAAAATCAAGTTCCTCTAATGCATCTACCATGTTTCCAAGCATATAACCACACATCCATTGCTATGCACCACATATGCACTCAACAAGAGAGCTCACTACAAATCACAACCAACTAGCCAACCCCAACCACTAAACATGTGCTTGATTTTACTGATTCAAATTCATACAAAATAACTAATTGGTATGGTGAAACCATGTGCCTCAAAACCATGAGTGCACAAAATCATTGATCCCAATATTTACTTTTTGGTACTAATTTTTTTCATATTAAATATTTTTTCCATGTGAAACCCACACATAAAATATTTAACCAATATCACATACAACTTTACATGTTGACCCAAATAAATATTTAATATGGTTAAACACATCTCCAAGGTGCACCACAAACAAATATTTATTTTACATAATTAAAATAACTATTTTCTTGTGCAAGGTGTACAACACCCTTTTCCCAACATTCTCCCACTTGTTTTATTCATTGCATAAGAGTCAGTTGATGAAACACATCATCATAGCCATCCATGAAACCTCATGAACCTTTGGCATTATTTCATGCTCCATCAAAATACACATTATAACATACAATATGACCACCCTTTCAAACAAGAACTCTCATCCTCCAACATAGGTGCTAGCAAGAAGTTGAGTTCACTTTTTGACCAAAACATGGAAGTGTTTTCCCTGATTTTCAGAATTTGACACATTTGACCTTAAAATTTGAAACACTTAGAGATGGAATTTTGAAAAAATTCACTAATCATAAAATGTAGTATTCGGAGTTTAGTTTCCAAATATGTAATTTATTTCCATACCCAAATGCTACAAATTGATTTTCAATAGGCATTTCTAAAAACCATTATTTAAAAGTCATTTTTTTTTACCATACCATGCACATGTACGTCATCCATATTTTGACCTAAATAATTATATTCTTCTAAATCCTTTTGGGAAAAGATTTGTAACTTACTGAAACACGTTTTTCGATATTTTTTGTAAATTTTTATTGAATTTTTTTTGTTAAATTTTTATTAGCCATATTTGTCGTTTTGAAAAATCGTGGTGTACATCACACATAAGATGACCTAAACTTATCATATTTTGAAAAAAAAAAAAATTTGAAAAGAATTGTATGAAGTACATTTTCATGCAATTTGTTTTACAAAAAATATTCTAATAAAAAGTTATTAAAATAGTAAAAAACCTTGATATTTCAAGTTTATGGACCAATTTCATCATAAATTAATTGAAAAATAGAAAAAATAATCCAATTTTTAAAAAAATTACATATTTGGAATTTGCACTATCTCATCTATAATGGGTTTAATTTCATCAAAAAATTCTACAAAAAAAAAATTCTTCAGACATATGTCTGAACAAAGTCATTATTTTCCTGTGACATTGTCAGGACCTTCAACTTGCAATTCAAACCAAGTCCAAAGCCAAGGTTCAGATCCCCAAGGCTTTTCTCGAACCAAAAAACAAGCCAAAACCCGACCACAAATTCAAATTTTAAGAAATGGGATTTTGTTTTTGTTTTTACAGTTTTTTGTTAATTTTATTGGCAAACTGTTACCATGAATTCTGCAATTTCACATGTATGGCCGACTGCGACAAATTCAGCTAGTTGCTATCAAGTTTTTGTCTTTATAGGTCTTCAACTTGCAATTTGGATTGAATTTTTGAAATGAGGCATCATGTGAACAATGTTTTGAGTGGAATTGTGTTCATTTTCTACTTGCTTGGAGGAATAAAAGAGGAAAACTTTCACTATTGACATTCATTTGTGCTTGAAAATTTTATAATCATGGGTTCACAAGCTTGTAATAAGAGGAAAGATAGGAAGGCATTGACTCCTGAAGAAATTGAAGCAAGGAAAGAGAAAGAGGACAAAAGGCAAAGAGAAAGAAGAGTGAGGATTCGATCAATGAATAATGTTGAAGCATCCAATTCCACAACTATTAAAGATAAAAACATTGAGGAGACCACGGTTGTAGATGATGTTAATTTGCAAGAAGTCTATTTGGAAAATAATATGATTATACAAAATAGTCCTAGTATGTATTCAAATCCCCCTTTCAATGCTATGGAGAATGTTTCAATTAGCACAAATCCAAGTACGTCTGCAAATCCACATTTTAGTGAAATGAAAAAAAAAAATGAAGTTTTAGAAGATGCTAGACTTAAGGATGTTGACATTGATAATATTCGTAGAGAAGAAGATTTTATACAATTTGTTGAAAATGAATTTGAAAATGAAAATGAAAATCATTTAAATGTTGTTGAAAATGAAAATGAAAATTCTTTTGTTGAAAATGAAAATGAAAACAGTTTTGTTGATGAAAATGAAAAACGTTTTGAAGTTGAAAATGAAAATCTAGGACGTGATTGTGGTAATGGAAAAAGTATCCCTTTTGCTTTTCCGTTGCTTGTTTGGGCCCTCATAGTGAATTAGGCTTAATATTGCCTTCATTTAATGTTGTAATGTGTTTGAAACATTCACATTAGGTCTTGGACCCTTGTTAATCAATGAACACAAATGGTACCTTGCTAAAGTGTTGTGAAGTGTTATAACACACTTTCACACTTTTCTAAGGTTTTATTAATTAACTGAACCTAATAAACCTCTTCTTATTTAGATTGTTATAAAGTGTTGTAACACGCTTTCACACTTTTCTAGGTTTTTCGTTAATAATTGGGCTTTCTTATGCTTTAATTGGCCTTATTTTGCATCCACAAACCTCATTTAATGTATCTTTTCAAGGATAATCCTGAAACCATTCAATACCCAATCATAATTCAGGTGTTTTAGGCTTGAATGGCCCAAATTTAGTGATCTAGGACTCATTCGCCACCTTGGGTGAATGAGTCACACCTAGATCTTTTGGTCCTAAACCTGGTTTCACACCTTCCTAAGCATATTTAAAATTGGTCCCAAAAAATAGGCTTGGTGGGACTCATTCGCCACCTTGGGCAAATGAGTCCTATGTGGCCCAAAATCAAAGGTAATTCAAATTATTGGTGGGATTTTATTCTCCTAGATCTAATGTCGGCTTGTAGTGTTGTAATTTCAGGAATTCTTGCATAATTAAGTATAAATACAAGTTTATTTCACTTATTTTCACCTAAAAAGCAATCAAGTGATCCTTATAGCAAGTTTGAGTTCACAAGAGCATTCAAGAGCAAATTATCAAACATTTTATAGCAACATTCAAGCATCAATCATCATGTCAAGGACTTCATGCTTCATGTTTATTTTTGAGCTAACAATTGTGATGTAGGGTTTATGATTCAAGCAAGCATTGCATTCAAGATTTATCCCCTTCAAGCAAGAGTCAATATCTACATACATTGGAGCAATCTCGTACATGTTTGCAGCCTCTTATTGCTAGGGTTTGGTGAGTTGCAACATCACATTTTGTTCATTCATCATTCTCCATTCATATTTCATTCGATTTCAAAGTTTAATTACCAACAAGGGGTTTGACCAAGGAAAACCCCTATTCACTAACCCCAACAACATTTTTCCCTCTCCTTTGTGTGTGATTTGCAAGTCTAGGTTGTAGATTTCCTAACGAGCAAGATTGGAGAAAAGTTGTTAAATAATTCAAAGCTGTCAAAGTTGTCAAGTCTTGGAGAGCCTTGGAGAAGACCTACAGGTTGCAAATCAGATATTCAAATCCGGAAGCCAATCAGGAAGGACAGAGAAAATAGAGAAAAGCAGGATTAGACTTTGAAGCTTCAGAAAATCCTAACTGGACTAATTCACCACTTCTAACGAATGAGTCCCAGTTCCAATCAAAATCTAATTTTTTTTAGATTTGGATACCCATTTGGCAGATTCCTATTCCCGCACAAAAATCCAATTTTTGGACTAATTCGCCCAACTTGGTGAATGAGTCCCATTTAGCATTAAAGGTAGAATTTCCAGTTTTCTAGACCTCCTTCCAATCATTTCCAGATTTCCAGGTGCACATCTTCCTTTTTGTAGCTTTTTGTTTCATTTCATTCACTTTTCTAGGTCATTTTGTAGTGCATTACATTCTATTAGGGTTTAGTGTTGCATCTTGCATTTCATTATCTTTTCCAAGATTAAACTTGGTGGTGAACCCCTTACTAGTTTGTCTTTAGCCCCTAGGACAACCCTATTACAAGATTTCTCTCCCTTTTGCATTGAGATCTTTAGGGTTACCCTTTAATGTTTTAGGTGGAAAGTGGGTATGCTCTATGTCCTAAGTCATATGATAGCATCCATCCCACATTTTCATATACCACAATACTGTTGAAAATAAAAATATTTTTAAAAAAAAATTGAAAGTGATGTTTTGGATAATCTTCCTGAAAGATTTCTTGGAGACAAATAAGAACACATGCCAATAGATTATACAAAGAATTCTTTTATTGTAAAAAAAATCTATTTAAATGTCAACTAATGATGCAATTGATGAGAATGCAAAAAATGAAAAAAGCAATGAAAAAGTTAGGCATTTTTGTTAAACCAAGAAGAAAAGATCAATCACTAAAACATGTTATGTCTATTGTTGTTAGAGCCATTGAGTCTATTGGAAAAAATAGTCGATCTAAAGATAAGAATGCTACAAGAAGAGCTATAACAACTGCTATAGTTAATAAAACAACTTTGAATAAAAGAATGGTAAGCAACATTAGTGAAATTCTAAAAATACATCCTAAAACATTGCTAAGAGCGGCAAAAAGAAGAGAAAGTATAGAAAATGATCTAATCAACCAATGTTGGAGTTTTAGTGGTCGACTCTCGAGGTTTGACATGAAATTGAATGTTGAAATCAAATCTTTGATTGAAAAATATTGGCATGATAATACTAGGGTATCATCTAATGCTAGAGATGTTTTAAAATTAAGAGTGAGGTCCAAAGTTCGCGATCCTCATACAAAACAACTTTTAGATACAACACAAATTGAATTTTATAGAAAATTTTGTGGTGATTTAGTGTTACCTGGTAATATTAAAATAAGTCAAAGGTCTATTGAAAAATGTAAACCTTGGTATGTAAAAATTAATAAGAAATGAATATCTTATTGTTGTAAAACGCATATTCAATTTCGTTATTTTTATGATGTTTTTCGATATATACGGTGTAGTTTATATACTAACATGATTATGCAAGAATGTAGTGTTAATATGCAACTTGAAACAATAAGAGAGTTTATATCAAGTTTGTTTTGTGAAAGATCTAATGGGAAATTATTTTATTTAAGTTCATCTATTTCTGGACAATGCACTAGTTGTGGCAATCTTTCATTCTTAAGAGTTTGCATGCATAAAAGTGTTGATAATGATTTTGGAAAAAAATTAGTGAATGTTAAAAGATTTAAAAATGTTGAGTATTCTTTAAAAGATGGAAAAATTGGAAAGTGTTGTGATTTAATTACAAAAAAAGTTAGTGTCCATGCATTCATATCAGAATTTAAGAGTAAGGTTGTACCAAAATATGTCAAGTACTCTCAACATGCTTGATGGCTTGATGGAAAATTTCACACATGTAGAAACACATTTCTAGTTGGTACTATACTATCAGTGGTTGATTTTGCGGAAATCCATACTCTAGTTCTGCAAGAGGAAATCCAATCAGAATATTACAATTCAATGCAAGTGGCTATGTCTGTTCATATTGTTTATAGACATGCAGATGATAGCACAAAGGATGATAGAAAAGTTTTGTGGGAGTATCATTTCTATTTGAGTAACAACCGGTTACACTCGTTAGAGTTTGTTTGATAATGTTTCAATATATTTTATACAAATTTAAAAGAAAGAGGAATTCAGATGACATAACATCTCATATGATTAAATAATTGTACAGGACAGTTCAAGAATGCTCAAATTTTCTATTGGTTAAATAGGGTTCACAAGGAACATAATGTCCAACATTTGTGGAGTTTTTTTGAAGCTGGACATGGTAAAAGAGAACATGATGGAGTTGGTGTGTGTGTTAAAAAAATTATTGCTAGAGAACAATTGAAATCTGAGGATGAAGTAAAATTTAAAGATGCACGTGGGATTGTGGATTGTTGTAATAGTAGATTATCTACACTTGGTTCAAGCGAGTACTCTACAGCTCATCAATTCTTTTGGTTGATTGAAGAAGAGAACATTCTACATAGACTTGATTGCAAGAAAATCAGTGGATCTATTAAATGGTATTCATTTAAGAGTTTGAATGCAAGAACATGGACTATATGGACAAGGGAGCTTGCATGTTTCTGTCAGTTTTGTATTTCAGGAGATTGGAAAGCATGTGAAAATACGGAATGGGTTGAAGAGTCGAAGCAAAGATCGTTGACACCTACACAAGCACATGATCAATATGAAAGAATAATTGAAGATAATGATCAAATGTTTGCATCAGACGACTATGACCGTGTTTCAGACCTTGTATAAGAAGGTAATTTAATTCAATTTATTTCAATTTATTTCACTTTATTACTAATTTTTAATACTTTTATTCATTTATATACATATGAATGGATGTATGTAGATTGGTCAAATTATATGGACACATACAAATTATTAAATCAAATTTTGTTTGCAGGACATGTGTATGTTGTTGTTGCACCTAAGGGGAATGAAGAAACAAAATATTGGTTGGCTCGTTGTATGGAGATGAAACATAAGTTAATAGCACCTCGAGAAGATGATGATGGGTATCATTATCCAATAGATACGGTGATCCCCTTAAGACATCCCCTTAAGCAAATTTTGATAACAAGTCTTTGATCCCCTTAAGCAAATTTTGAGAACTTCTTCAAGATCCCCTTAAGAAAATTTTGAGAACTTCTTTGATGATGGCTATCATGTTATCCAATAGGTTTGGTGGTGGTTGTGGGAACTTGGCTACGAAAATACCTAATAAGGAAGAATGGTTTGTCTGCATTCTAAGATTATGAAACACTGTTACCCATTTTTTTACCTATGGACTCATTCAGGCAAGGTAACCCATGCTTTCAAAGGTTCTCGAAGACCAAATGGAGGAACACTGCATCAGGATCATTTTTCTAACTGTTTGTTTCTTGTGCAGATGCAGGGGAAAATGATGTTTTAATTCAGCACGTGGATTAAATGTGGCTCCCAAGAGGGTTGAGCCCAGCGTGCATGTTCTCAATCGGGGTGGGTTTTCTTTTTTATGTTTTGCCTTGTCTTTTCCTGTTTGCTTTTTGCTTTCTTCTTGCCTTTTCCAAGTTCTGTCGGAGGCGAAGTCGGACCGAAACCAAACTTGGAACTTTTTCAAAGTTCCAGTTTCCGTTTTTGTTCCGGTTCCGGTTTTGGTTTCGCGCTTGTGTGCGTCTCGTTTTCTTCGACCTTGCATTTGACCATGGGGTAGTTGTTTTCCTTTCTTTTCTGCCTTGTCCTTTTTCCTTGTTTTCGTCGAAGGCGGGTTCGGGACGGAATCCGAACTTGAAACTTGAAGAAAGTCTCAGGTCCATATTTGGTTCTGGTTCCGCTGTCTCTTTGTGTTCTGGTTCCTTTCTTCCTTGTATTTTTCCGGGGATGCTTTTTCCTGTTTGTCTTTCTTCCTTTTCGTCCTTTCCTTTGTCTTCTTTTGAGTTTCATCGGTGGCGGGACCAGGTCGGAATCCGAACCTGAAACTTGAAGAAAGTTCCAAGGATGGATTTGTCCCCAGTCCCGATTTCCGTCAGGGTTCTTCTATCCTTGCTTTCGCCCCCTTTCTCACCCCTGTCCCGATTCCGGTATCATCGTGGCCCCGCCCCCGCTAGTTTTGAAAAGTCTCAAAAAAAGGAGGAAGTGTCTTCGCCAATAGATGAGGGCGTCGCTCTGAGGTCTTGCTGACCGGCGGGTATCTTGCCAAATGAGTTGACATGTCGGTGTGACTCTAACCACCCACTATGACTTCTCCTCGTCATCTAAGGTCTTGCCGACATGGAGTAAGCTCGCCGAAGGATCTCGCCTTCGCCATAGTGTCTCACCGACCCGATGAGGTCCTGTCGATGGAGGCGAGTCTTGCCGATAGCAATTAGCTTGCCCACGGAAATGAGCATCGGCCTAACTCCCGCAGCTCGGTGAAAGGTCCCGCTGACGGTCCTAAGTTATGCCGATAGCTACTATATGATGTGATCGCATCGGGGGAACGTGATTCACCTCTCGCCAACATGCGTTCTGCAGGGCAACCCTTGACCTTCGAGAATGTGCACAACTAGGATGTCGACTCGAGAAGTAATGGCCCTGAAGCTTGAGGAAAGATCTGGAATAAGAAGAAGGCCGAAGAAAAGGAAAATCGTGAGTCACAGTAACAGCTGGGGTGTCGACTGGAAAAGGTGGAGCGGCATTAATGACCATGTCGCAGAGCATTCAAGGTGACTCTGACAAGATCCCGATGGCAGACACGACGGCTAAAAGATCAAAGGGCCATGCCCAGGGACGTGCTTCCACCGACATAAGCAGGGGATGTGCATTAAATGCTCCATTGACCTCTTTCCAAATGCTTCTAGGGCCGACGTGTCCAGACGCCGACTCATTTTTTGAAACCCTAGGGCAGGGTGCCGACACTCTTTTGTATATATGGCATTTTTGCCTTTTTGTAAAGTAGTTCTTGGTTAGGAGATTGCTGAAAGAGCATTATTCATCCTTTGTAACTTGTTTTTTTATGAGTACTATAGATCTGTAACACACACTCTTTTTTTCTCAATAGAAAGTTATTTCCTTCACGGATTTTCTTTGTTGTTTTAGTGACTGGTTGTGAGTTGCATGATTAAATTCTGTGTGATCCTTTATTTGATCAGATTCCTTCAGCGCTGGATGCAAGGCATATTATGTTACAAAGTTAGTTTATGTTAGTGATCTCTTTCTTTTGCCCATATATCTGTGAAAACATCTCGTTTTCCTCATATTAAGCATTGGAACAGTCGAAACCTTACATGGACTCATTTTTTAACATAAATATTTGTATTGTGAGATTGTTTAGTCCTATTGAGATTTTCTGTGAGTTTTCTGCAGTATTTTCATGTTTTGATCTTTGGTGTATCACCTGTTAATGATAGGTTTTGGATTGAAGTACATCCTTCTTACTCTTTCCCTTATCATTTTTCAGTTTTTCTTAAAGTATCTTAAGGGGAACCAGCTCATAATCTGGAGGTCCACTTCATTCCCAGGTCACCCACAACCTCGAAGTGTTCCCATGTGTTAATAGGTTGCTATAGTTGATAGCTTAGCAAGGGTGCAAACTTTATTTGACAACAATTTTTGGCACGCCCGGTGGGACTGAGAGTTGTTTTCAGTCTCAAATCACAATTATCATATTGTTGTTTGGTATGCACAGCAGAAATTGCAGTCTTAAGAGATGAAATTCAGCATACTTGGTGACTCCAAGCTCAGATTTAGCATTTCCAGTGCGTTACTGCTCATGAGAAGAGTGCAAACTAGAAGTAATCCATCTATTTTTTAGTATTTGCAGTTGTCCCTGCCTAGAAGGAGAGAGAGAGAGATCCAAAAGGTTCAGAAGACAGTTGTTTACTTCAGAAGATCCAAGTCGAATCCTACTGCTAGAAGACATACTGTTGTTCATGTTATTATTACCAATTATACCTCAGCAACAATGATTCCAACGGTAAGAAACCAGCCATTTGTTGCTTTTGACCAAGGCAGCCCATTGAATCTGACTCAACATGATGACATTCCTGTCGCTGCCTTAAGAGGTTTGCCATATTTTTGTGGGGAGGATCATACCACCCCAACAGAGCATATAAAAGATGTTGCCAACCTATGTGTTGTTCACCATGTGACTGAAGAAAATGTTGCACTCAGATTGCTGGTGGCATCCTTCAAGGAAAAAGCCTTACAATGGTTCAAAGGCCTACATGCCAACTCTATAGCCACATGGGATGAGTTAGGCAGCCGGTTGTGTAAGTTTTTTGAAGATAAATCAGACCACTTGTCATTGGTGGAGCAGCTGTCTACAATCAAAAGAGCTCCACATGAAGATATGTCAGATTTCAACCACCATTTCCAAAGGACATGGGATAGAATCCCACAAACGGTAAGACCTACTGCTAATCATGCATTCTTATACTATTTAAGAGCTTTAAATAGTGATATTTTTGTGATGATTCAATCAATGGGAGGTGATACACTTCCTACAGCGTATAGTGTAGATGTTAGAGCTTAAAACAGCCTTATACAGGCTGGTAAAATTACCCCAAGACCACCTATGCCAATATTTCCAGCTCTTCAGCCTCCAACCCCTATGCAAGTTCCTCCTTTGGTCGTTATTCCAAGTGCACCAGCATTGCCAATACTTGATACCCAGTCTAATGGTCAATTAAATGCATTTACAGTTCAGTCTAACGAACTGCAAGAGATTAAAGGCCTTTTAACGACCTTTGGCAATGAGATGGTTAATCTAAGAAAACAGCAAAATCAAAGTTTTAGGCCTTATCAGCCCTCATTTCAGTATAATTACCAGCAAAATCAAACCAATAGATCACCATACCAACCTTATAATCAAAGCCAAAAGTTTGCTCCCAACTCAAAGCCACATCAAGCTTATGACCCCAACACTGCAAGCACTTCCAAAGAGCTTGCACCTGTCCAGAACAACTTAGTTCAGGATTATGAATGGTGCTTCCTGTGTAATCAACCCCATAATCCGGGTACCTATGTAAATGGGATGCTTAACCAAGCCTTGATGGTTCAAAATAGTAATGTGTCTGTGACGACTGAAGTACAGCAGCAAGAGCAACAGAAACATGAGTCTACATTCCTAAACTGGCAAGGGGAGGAATTTTGTGGAATGGTCCACGCTGGTTCTTCAATTGCAGACAATACACATAGTAAGAAGAGGGCAATAGATGAAGGGCATTAACCCAATATAGTTCAGACTCAAACGAAACAGGGGTTGAACCAGAGTCAGAATGCTCCTAGCTCATCTGAAGCTGACCAGATCCAAGTACTACCAAGGGGCCAGCCTTTGGTAGACAAACAACAAACTGATTTATCAGCCCAGGGTCCTTCAGTTAAAGGTAATGTTATCCCCCCTAAAAGTCAGGTTAAACCTGCTACGTCTTTTAATATATTGGAGCATATGAAGAAAATTAATGTACCCATGTCAATATGGGATTCTCTGAGTATTCTGGGTCAAAAGGACCTGCTTCAATCGGCCTTATCAGGTTTAAGTGTCTCAGATGAGCTTAGTGAAGAAAAGGAGAAGGTTGTGTTGGCTAACACTACCGTTGGTAATAAAGAACAACAAGCTGCTAAGGCCAAGCCACCTCCCTTTTATTTGTCATTGATCATAGGAGATCATCTGGTTCACAATTGCATGATTGACTCAGGGGCCAGTAGTTCAGTTATGCCCAAACAGATTGTCAATAAGTTGGGAATTGAATACGAGCCACTAGAAAAGGGGGTAGTGCAATTGGATGGTACGGTTGTGAACACAGTAGAGGTCATAAAAAATCTGAGCTTAACTCTACATGACTGCCCCAATTTTGCAATACCACAGGATATATACATTATTGAGTTGCCCTCGTACTTTTCCCTTTGTTTATCTAGGGATTTGAAGGCCAAGATAGGTGGTTACCTGTCCTCTGATTGGTCTTACATGCTGTTCAAAACTAGATATGGCACTAGAGCTACTATCAAATCAGAACCCATAGCCAAGGTTCATGTTGAACCTTACAATTCGTCCCCTATCAATGCCAACTTGGTTACGAATGAACAAATGGGCCAGCCTGTTGTTCAAGAGGCCGAGATGCTAATAGAAAGAACATCAAATATTCTTCCTAAAGAGTGGACACCTCAAGCTCGTGAGGTGGGCACAGGTGAGCAATTGGAGGAGGTTGACATCAGTGTTTATATGATGCATGAGACAGACTCTTTTGTGCCTAATATTGAAAAGAGTAAGGAACAACATAGTGAATAGCATGGAAATGATTTATGGGAGCTATATTTTGATGGCTCAAGGAGTAGAGTAGGTACTGGAGGTGGATGTATGCCGGTATCACCAAAAGGACAGAAATACTATCAAGCTTTCAGATTTTGTTTTAGCTGTTCTAATAATTTTGCTGAGTATGAAGCTCTGGTCCAAGGTTTGGAGTGGGTGAGACAAAGGGGTATCCATTGTTTAAAACTTTATGGTGACAGCAATTTGGTTGTCAATCAGGTGAGAAAGCTTAATGCTGTTAGAAATGATATGCTCAGGGCTTACAGGAATAGGGTATGGGACCTCTTAGAGGGGTTTGAGGCATTTAATCTAATTTCCATTCCTAGAGCTCAGAATAAACATGCTGATAGATTACCGCTGTAGGAGCTGAACATGATATTCCAAAGGAAATTTGCAGTGATAAAACTAATCAGCGTATCAAGATTGTGGTTAGGCCTGTTGTTCCTGATAACAATATACACTAGCAAGTCTTTGATAGTGACCAGCAGATAGTCAACTTTTTAAGGGAAGAAGTTGAGTTCTCACATGCCAATCAAGAGAAGTTACAGCACCAATACAGTGACCAGGTTATCCAGCTAAAAAACAAGTTGCCCAAGGGCCTGGTCACTTTGGAATCTGTCTTTAATACTGATGATGAAGCTAGAAAGCCAAAGGGGAGTATTTAGATTCAGCAAGATCACTACAAAGAGGTTGAAGTTTTCAAAGAAAAGCTTTTGAAGTTAGGCAAGGTATGCACAGCTCAGGAGAAGCATGTTTTTATTCAGCTTTGTCAAGAATTTAATGTCATCTTTGCCTGGCAATATAGTGATTTAAAGGGATTTAATCCCCATCTTGCTCAACATACCATTGAACTCAAGCCTAATGTTAAACCTGTTAGGCAAAAGAAGAGGCCTTTGAATCCTAAGTTAGAGCCTTTAATGAAAAAGGAGCTAGATAGGTTGATTGAGAGTAACATTATTTTTCCTATCAAGCATACCTCATGGGTTTCAAACCTTGTACTAGTAAGGAAGAAAAATAGTGAAATAAGGCTCTGTGTAGATTTTCGTGACTTAAATAGGGCCTCCTTAAAAGATCGTCATCCTCTGCCTTCTATGGAGCAAATACTTCAGGTAGTTTCAGGGTCTGAAAGGTTTTCCTTATTTGATGGCTATTCTGGTTACAACCAGATATTGGTAAAAAGGGAAGATCAATACAAAACAGCCTTCACCACAAAATGGGGGACTATGGCCTATCTAAAAATGCCTTTTGGTTTATCTAATGTCGGGGCGACCTTTCAAAAAGCCATGGATATGGCCTTTCAGGGGTTAATGTACAAGATAGTCTTAGTTTATCTTGATGATATCACGGTTTTTTCCAAGGAGGCTAAAGATCATCTGGGTTATTTGAGGCAGATTTTTGAAAAATGCAGGTCTAGACAAGGTATTACTATTGACCCTGAAAGAATAAGTGCTATCTTAGCTCTTCCTTTACCAGCACACAAGAAAGGTTTGCAGAGTTTTATTGGTAGGATTAACTTTGTTAGGAGGTTTATCCCCGACATTGTTGATCTGTTACGTCAACTAACTCATATGCTGAGAAAGAATGTACCTTTCAGTGGGACTGAGGATGGGAAAAGAGGCTTTCAGCTTATAAAAGAAGCATTGGCAACCGCACCTACACTTCTGAATCCTGACTTTTCTAAAGATTTCATTTTATATGCCTATGGAAATATTGATTCACTTTCAGCGATGCTGGTGCAATGAAATGATGAGGGGTCTGAACAGCCCGTGGCGTTCTTCAGTCAGGGACTCAAAGATTACGAGCTCAAATACACTTTTGTAGAGAAACATGTTCTCGCTATCATAAGAAGCTTAAAGAAGTTTAGGCACATGCTTTCCAATAACAAGATTATGTTGATGGTCGCCCATCCAAGTGTGGAAGAGTTTTTATTAAGCAAAGATTCAAGTGATAGAAGAACTGGTTGGGTCACAAAGGTGATGGAGTATGACCTTGAAATAAAGGTTACCAAACTAATAAGAGGTAGAGGTCTCTGCGAACAGCTTACTGAGGACAGCAACATCAGTGCAATGGAGGAGGAAGTTTCTATTTTAGCACTCCAATATGGACAACAAATTGCTATACCTGCTCCTACTGGTTGGATTACAGAAATGACACATTTTTTATTGACTGGTGAGTGCCCTCCCAATCTGACTAGATCCAGAAAAAGGAATTATCGACTGCAATCCATACCTTATGTTCTTTTAAATGGTTTGTTGTTTAGAAGAGACTTCCATGGTGTCCTGTTAAGATGTATTGAAGTTGATCAGGTTGATAGAGTATTGCATGAATTCCACCAAGGATCAGCTGGCAGACACTTTTCTCTGAGAGCCACAGCTCTTAAAATAATGAAAGGAGGCTATTACTGGCCTACCTTATTCAAAGACACTCATGCATGGGTAAAAAGGTGCAAGGAGTGTGTTATTTTTGCTGGAAAAGAGAAACTGGCAGCCCTCCCAATGCAACCGGTTCAAGTTGATCAGCCCTTCATGAAATGGGGTTTGGATTTCATTGGGGTTATAAACCCACCATCAAGTGCAGGCCACAAGTGGATACTCACAGCCACTGATTATTTTTCAAAATGGACTGAAGTTGTGGCCCTCAAGGAAGCTAATGAATCTGTTGTCTTAAACTTCTACGAGGAGCTAGTTACCAGATTTGGTATCCCAGATTATATTGTGTTAGATAATGCCCTGGCCTTTGTGAGTGTTAAAATTTCTGACTAGGCTGTCAAAAATGGTATATATCTGAGTACATCCTCTAATTATTACCCGCAGGGGAATGGACAGGCTGAGTCCACTAACAAGAACCTCCTAAGGATCATTAAGAGAACTATGGAGGACAATCAGAGGGCCTGGCACACCAAGCTAAAATCAGCCTTGTGGGCTGATAGGATTATGTCAAAAAGGTCTACAGGACTTTCTCCATACATGCTAGTTTATAGAAAAGAGGCAAGACTGCCCATTTCAGTTGAACTCCCAGCCCTCGATCTGGTAAACCAGCTTGATATGATTGAGGAGGAGCCTTTGACAGCAAGGTTAGCTCAATTATTTGAGCTTGAAGAACTTAGAGCTGAAGTAGTGAAAAGGACTGAGCAGTATCAGGCTCAGATGAAAAGGTCATTCAATAAAAGGGCATCTCCCAGAGTGTTCCGAGAAGGGGACATAGTGCTAAAGTGGGATGAATTTAAAAGTAGGCCTGGAAGACACTCCAAATTTGATGCACTTTGGACTGGGCCATATATCATCATTGAGGAGAAACCGCATAATGCTTTCCAGCTATCTAGGTTAGATGGTATAGTGGAACCAATCCCGGTGAATGGTATTCACCTCAAACGTTGTTTTTGAGGTATGGACCTAAATCTGTACATAATTGTGAAATTCCAAAGAGTAGTTGTTGTTTCATTCCCTAAGTGTTGTCCCAGCACGGTAAATAGTTTCACTTCAGTTTTTCCTATTTTAGTGAATTTTCGGCAACTGTTATGTTCTATGGGTCTCAGTGAGTTACAGCCATGAGTTACAGTCTAGATTGTTTCTGAGTTTTCCCAATGACTCCATGCCCAATGGATAGGCCTAGGCTACTAGTTTCCATGTTTAGCAGGCAAACATCCCCAGCGGAGTCGCACGAAATATTACCCATTTTTTACCTATGGACTCATTCAGGTAGGGTAACCCATGCTTTCAAAGGTTCTCGAAGACCAAATGGAGGAACACTGCATCAGGATCATTTTTCTAACTGTTTGCTTCTTGTGCAGATGCAGGGGAAAATGATGTTTTAATTCAGCACGTGGATTAAATGTGGCTCCCAAGAGGGTTGAGCCCAGCGTGCATGTTCTCAATCGAGGTGGGTTTTCTTTTTTATTTTTGCCTTGTCTTTTCCTGTTTGCTTTTTGCTTTCTTCTTGCCTTTTCCTAGTTCTGTCAGAGGCGGAGTCGAACCGAAACCAAACTTGGAACTTTTTTAAAGTTCCAGTTTCCATTTTCGTTCCGGTTCCAGTTCCGGTTCCGCGCTTATGTGCGTCTCGTTTTCTTCGACCTTGCATTTGACCGTGGGGTAGTTGTTTTCCTTTCTTTTCTGCCTTGTCCTTTTTCCTTGTTTTCGTCGGAGGTGGGTTCAAGACGGAATCCAAACTTGAAACTTGAAGAAAGTTTCAGGTCCAAATTTGGTTCTGGTTCCGGTTCCGGTGTCTCTTTGTTTTCCCCAGTTCTAGCCCTGGTCCCGGTTCCACCGGCCCCTTTTTCCTTTCTTCCTTGTATTTTGTCAGGGATGCTTTTTCCCGTTTGTCTTTCTTCCTTTTCGTCCTTTCCTTCGTCTTCTTTTGAGTTTCGTCGAGGGCGGGACCGAGTCGGAATCCGAACCTGAAACTTGAAGAAAGTTCCAGGGATGGATTTGTCCCTGGTCCCAATTTCCGCCAAGGTTCTTCTATCCTTGCTTTCGCCCCCTTTCTCACCCCGGTCCCAATTCTGGTATCGTCTTGGCCCCGCCCCTGCCAGTTTTGAAAAGTCTCAGCAAAAGGAGGAAGTGTCTTCGCCAGGAGATGAGGGCGTCGCTCTGAGGTCTTGTCGATCGGCGGGTGTCTTGCCGAATGAGTTGACATGTCGGTGTGACTCTAACCGCCCGCTATGACTTCTCCCCGTCATCTAAGGTCTTGCCGACATGGAGTAAGCTCGCCAAAGGATCTCGCCTTTGCCATAGTGTCTCACCGACCCGATGAGGTCCTGTCGATGGAGGCGAGTCTTGCCGATAGCGATTAGCTTGCCCACGGAAATGAGCATTGGCCTAACTCCCGCAGCTCGGTGAGAGGTCCCGCCGACGGTCCTAAGTTATGCCGATAGCTACTATATGATGTGCTCGCATCGGGGTAACGTGATTCACCTCTCGCCAACATGCGTTTTGCAGGGCAACCCTTGACCTTCGAGAATGTGCACAGCTAGGATGTCGGCTCGGGAAGTAATGGCCCTGAAGCTTGAGGAAAGATCTGGAATAAGAAGGCCGAAGAAAAGGAAAACCGTGAGTCAAAGTAATAGCTGGGGCATCGACTAAAAGGTGGAGCGGCATTAATGACCATGTCGCAGAGCATTCAAGGCGACTCTGACAAGATCCCGATGGCAGACACAACGGCTAAAAGATCAAAGGGCCATGCCTAGGGACGTGCTTCCACCGACATAAACAGGGGATGCGCATTAAATGCTCCATTGACCTCTTTCCAAACGCTTCTAGGGCCGACGTGTCCAGGTGCCAACTCATTTTTTGAAACCCTAGGGCAGGGTGTCGGCACTCTTTTGTATATATGGCATTTTTTCCTTTTTGTAAAGTAGTTCTTGGTTAGGAGATTGTTGAAAGAGCATTATTCAGCCTTTGTAACTCGTCTTTTTATGAGTACTACAAATTTGTAACACAGACACTCCTTTTTTCTCAATAGAAAGTTATTTCCTTCTCGGATTTTCTTTGTTGTTTTAGTGATTGGTTGTGAGTTGCATGATTAAATTCTGTGTGATCCTTTATTTGATTAGATTCCTTCAGCGCTGGATGCAAGGCATATTATGTTACAAAGTTAGTTTATGTTAGTGATCTCTTTATTTTGCCCATATATCTGTGAAAACACCTTGTTTTCCTCGTATTAAGCATTGGAACAGTCGGAACCTTACATGGACTCGTTTTTTAACATAAATATTTGTATTGTGAGATTGTTTAGTCCTATTGAGATTTTATGTGAGTTTTCTGCAGTATTGTCATGTTTTGATCTTTGGTGTATCACCTGTTAATGATAGGTTTTGGATTCAAGTACATCCTTCTTATTCTTTCCCTTATCATTTTTCAGTTTTTCTTAAAGTATCTTAAGGGGAACTAGCCCATAATCTGGAGGTCCACTTCATTCCCAGGTCACCCACAACCTCGAAGTGTTCCCATGTGTCAATAGGTTGCTATAGTTGATAGCTTAGCAAAGGTGCAAACTTTATTTGACAACAAACACATAAGAAGATTATACAATACTCACATTTGGTGGTGGCAACAAATATAAAACTAGCGAGGTATCATGGAAAACCTACAAATAAATAGCTTTGGACAATTTCTATGGAAGAGCATGAGACAATCATAAATGTGTTGCAAAAAAGAGAGGAGGCAGATGGTACAATGGAATAAATAAATGTAGGCAAATATAATTTTAGTTTTATATTTTCCTTTTAAATAGATTAAATACATGTTTTGATATTGCTTGTGTTATTAGTTGAAATTGATTTAAACTGTCCTTTTATATCCTTAAGCCATCATCACAAATTTATCACATACTTTGAGACAAAAAGGAGAGCCCATGCAAATTCAGCCTAAACAACATGGAATACTTGGTAAAAATAGGTAATTATTAGTTAAATTATATTTAAATACATGTTTTGATATATATTGATATTGTTTGTACATTAATAGTTAAAACTGATTTATTATCCTTTTCTATATCCTTAATCCATCACCACATTGATCTCATGCTTTGAAACAAAAAGGAGAGGATGTGGATTCAACCTACACACGTGTGGAATACTTTTAAATAAAGGTACTTGAGTTGTGTATATATAAATAGTTTTATATAACTTAAATACATGTTTTGATGATTTCATTGATATTGCTTGTATCATTTTGATATCAGGTGACATGAAGACCTACTATATTCTGGGCACAAGTTTCGGATTTTCTTGAGATGGCATAGCCAAATTTTGTAAACATTGTTTTGAGTTGACATATATGTACATACATACACAACTACACATTTTGTACAAATTTGTATACATGTACATACACAATTATACTCTACTCTTTTATGTATCAAAATCAATATTCTATATATTTTGTTTGTTAAATGTGCATGTTTTCCTACTTTGAAACTTTAAATTTGATTGTATAATCACTAAATATCATGTATATTAGTGTTAAATTTGGTTGTCTTGGGCAACTTCAAATTTTGACTTCTTTGATCCCCTTAAGACGATGTATTAGGACCCCTTAACACATCCTATTATGACATGAATTAAATAAACATTGTCACTATTTAAATTGTATAGAATGTGATTGTTATGATGAGTCATCCTAAATTCTAAGTTAATTATATCAATTGTGATTAAATATGAGACATGTACTTTGAAGTATTTCATCACCTTAAGACATCATATTAGGACATATCCTAAATATTATACTTAATTATATCATTTGTTATGATGAGTCACCCTACTTTGAAACTTTAAATTTGATTGTATAATCACTAAATATCATGTATATTATTGTTAAATTTGGTTGCCTTGGGCAACTTCACCAAATTTTGAAAACTTATTTGATCCCCTTAAGATGTCGTATTGTGACCCCTTAAGACATCCTATTCTGACATGAATTAAATAAACATTGGCACTATTTAAATTTTATAGAATTTCATTGTTATGATGAGTCATCCTAAATTCTAAGTTAATTATATCAATTGCAATTAAATATGAGATATGTACTTTGAAGTATTCCATCCCCTTAAGACGTCCTATTAGGACATATCCTAAATATTTATACTCAATCATGTCCTATCAATTACATATTAAAATTTCACATAAAATGCATAAATGCACATGTGTAAATTAAAATTAAACAATAATAAAGTCCACGATTTACAATATATTAAGTCCATCAAAGTGCAACCCATGAAATAAAGTACATGAAACAATATATTAAGTCCATTAGAGTACATCCCATGAAATAAAGTCCATGAAACAATATATTAAGTCCATGAGAAACCAAATATGTAGTCCATGAAATAATCAAATACAACCCATGAAATCATCTAACTCATAGAGTCTTTATAATCAAGAGACCTCTTCACACCATGCAGACTACTCGGATGACTTGAACCACTCTGTACAAGAGAAAGAAACATGAAATCAAATGTACGACAATTAAAAATGATTTAATGACAATTTAATTTATAATTCATCATAAAATTAAATTACCATGATATCTGGCTTTGCATGCTCTAGTGCAGCTAGACCTGTCTCTAAATGCTCTGAATCAATCTACATATACAAGAGAAAAAAAGTTGAAATTAGATGTAAATCTACGATTAAAAATGATTAATTCAATTTAATTCATAATTTATCATATTTAAATTGTACTGTAACAAGTTGTGCACCCTATGTTCTACGACCAGTCTCTACATGCTCAACTGTAGGATGTGTCTGATGCTATAAAAGAAAAAGAATTTAACATGTATGAGTGTGTGTGTGTGTGTATTCAATTTTAAATTTAATTTAAGTTATTCACAATGTAAATGACTTTAAATACAATCAAAAATTTAAATTAGCATGATATATGGCTGCTCTCCATGTCCCGGTTGAGGTGATGTGACCTGATGAAGGCATAAAGTGGCTCTAACAAAGTCCTACAAGGTCAAATTTAAAGCACGTATACTTGAACTAGGTTAAAATATATATATATATTCAAGTGTGCACACATTATGTAGAAACTTTTTTAAACCTGAAAATCAGATGCCTCCTGAGTTGTCACCAAATCACATGTCTGTCTAATCCCCATTCTCATTGGTGTATCAACCTAGACATACATATAAACATAATGCTTATAATATTTACTTGTACATGCACATTTGATTTATAGTGAATTCAAAATTCATATATTAAGTATAGTAACAAGTTAAATAATTTACAATATAAATGTCCCTGCACATGATGTGAGTCGCTCGACAATGGATGAGCGCTCGACAACCCCTCAGGTGGAATCGATGTGGAAGTCGATTGAGTCCCTTGAACCAACTTAAATATTTAAAACATATGTTCATGATTGAATTACAAATTAAAAAGTCAAGTTAAAAAATTATTTCATATATAATTTAAAAAATTGAAATCAAATACCCCATAAGGGTTTCTGACTAGCACTGGTGTCCACATATGTACTCGAGGAGCCGATGATTCCCTTATGGTCAATGTCTACACCAAACAGTTTGATTGTTAAAACATTGCAAATTATACATATATATATATATATATATATATATATATGTTCATTAAAATTCTTATAAATTCAACATGTAGATGCATATTTATAATTGTGTCACATTGTCTGTAGGGTGATGCTCTGTAGTAAGAAATTCTACGAATGAACTGATGCGACCAGATGATCCACCAGAACCTCCATTTCCACCTGAACTGGGTGTGGCCTGATCAGATTCATAGCATAACTGTTGGCAACTAGTACATACATGGGGTGTCGACACTTGTGGAGTGGTACTAGGACCAACTCCATAGAACACTCCTCCATCATTGTGGTCTCTAGGCTCCCTATCTGCCATCGCAAAAGCATGCTCATCAAGGTTTTTTGCAAGCGTACTCAAAGATCCTAATGCAGATATCACCCCATGTTGATGCACAGGTGCAAGAATGGTAGGAGCAAGAGGAGCAACAAGGAGTTGTGCATGCATGAGGCATTGGGGATCAACCCTTGCCTCTAACCTTTTTTGTGGCATGTCACCACCAACACCATGAAATGATTTAAAATCAAAATAATTGAGCTTTTTCCCCAAAACAAACTCTACATATAGTTTCCTCAAAAAATATAAAGGGACCTCCATATTAGCGTGTGGTGGATGGTCAAATAGCATCCACCATCGCTCCCAAAAATGTGCAGTCATCTATGGATGTATGCACCACCTCATGGATATTCTAGATTTAGTTGCAGGAATGGGCTAGTGAGTGTTAGGGTCGATAAAAAAAGGTGTTAGATGGGATTTTCTATTTTTAAGTCCAAATTTTGTTTATAGGATAGACCATCTGAATAAAATCGTCTCATCTCCTCCCTATTTTGTTGATTCCTATCTAAGTCAGAATCAATAGACCTAATGGCATCAACAACTTTTTGCATCGCAGATGCAAATCGCCTCACATGTGGTGGAATCAATGCTTCATTTTGCATAGCATTGATTTGATTTTGAATGGATGCAACAATTTCATTGATCCATGCTTGCAAGCAAGCCTCATCGGATCTAGCAAGTGGTGGAGGTGGGATATGAGGTGGAGGTGGAAGGGGTGGAGGGGGAGGGAGTGGAGGTGGAGGTTGTTGAGGAGCAGGATTAATGATATCATCAATATCAAATTGATCCATGATATATATATAAGTGAACCTGCATTAAATTATACAAAATTACAAGAAATAGTTTAATTTTAAACATACATGTAAATTTGTTTAAATAGGATGTGCATACATATACATACACATACATACATTGATTCAACTTGAGCATGTACATACAAATTTCAAAATTTAAGATCCATACATTTAAAATAAAAAATAGGATGTATAATGCATGCATACATCATTCAACTTTACCATATGTACATACAAATTTCAAAATTTAAGATCTAGAACTATGTAATTTTAATACATGTACATACTAAAAAATAAACTTAAAACATTCACAAAAAGATCATTTGTCTAAGGCATGTAAATTACATTTTTCCAATAGGAGAAATTATGATAGTAGTCATAAATTATACTATTATAAATTCATAAATTCATCACTAAAAATATCCATCCAACCAAATTCATAAATTCATCACTAAAAATAGTCATCCAACCAAATTCATAAATTCATCACTAAAAATAACCATCCAACCAAATTCATAAATTCATCACTAAAAATATCCATCCAACCAAATTCATAAATTCATAAACATAAGATTATTGTCTTAATTTATAAAGTGTTGTGGCTCTCTATTGCATCCCTTCATTTCTGTGTGTTTTCCTTTTTAGAATCGGAATTTCTCCTCTCCTCTAGCCATCATTGATGCTCATCTATGACCACATCCATGGACCTAACAGCATCAACAACATTTTGCTTTGTAGATGCAAAATGTATCAAATGTGGTGCAATACATTCTTCATTTTGAATAGCATTGACTTGATCCTGAATGGATTTAACATTCGCATTGATCTATGCTTTCAAGCGAGCACCATCGGATTCAAGTGGTGGAGGTGGGGGGTTATGAGGTGGAGTGGGTGGAGATAGAGGGCGTGGAGGTGGATTATGGATATCATCATTATTGAATTGATCCATGATCTCTAAGATATAAGTGAACCTATATTATATTTGTAATTTCAAAATGTAAGATACATGTTTTAAAATCCCCTTAAACCATTAATGTAAATGGCCTAATTGAATACAAATGATAAAATGTGTAAGCCTCATTTATGTCTAAGGTACATTAATTGAATGAAAAAACAATTAGTTGTTAATGTGATGTGAAATCTCATTAAAATTTACATTAAAGTAGGAGAAATTATGTTGGCTTGTAAAGGGATCCTTGTAGGATGGCTTAAGGGGAACTATGAATTAAGGTCCTAGGACAATGACATGGCTTAAGGGGATAAAATTTGGTGAAGTTTCCCAAAGCAACCAAATTTCATTTTAAGGTCCTAGGACAAAATGAATGCTTTAGGATTTAGGCTTTAGAGTTTAGGGTTTAGGGTAATAGGATGGCTTAAGGGGATCTATGAATTAAGGTCCTAGGACAAAATGATGGATTTAGGGTTTACAGTAATAGGATGGTTTAAGGGGATCTATGTAGTAAGGTCCTAGGACAAAATGAGATGGCTTAAGGGAATAAAATTTGGTGAAGTTGCCCAAGGCAACCAAATTTCATCAAGGACCTAGGACAAAATGATGGCTTTAGGGTTTACGGTTTAGAGTTTAGAGTTTAGGGTTTAGGGTAATAGGATGGCTTAAGTGGATCTATGTAGTAAGGTCCTAGGAAAATATGGCATGGCTTAAGGGAATAAAATTTTGTGAAGTTGCCCAAGACAACCAAATTTCATTTTAAGGTCCTAGGACAAAATGAATGCTTTAGGGTTTAGAGGTTAGGGTTTAGGGTTTAGGGTAATAGGATGGCTTAAGGGGATCTATGAATTAAGGTCCTAGGACAAAATGATGGATTTAGGGTTTAGGGTAACAGGATGGCTTAAGGGGATCTATGTAGTAAGGTCCTAGGACAAAATGACATGGATTAAGGGAATAAAATTTGGTGAAGTTGTCCAAGGAAATTTCATTAAGGTCCTAAGAAAAAATTATAGCTTTAGGGTTTAGGGTAATAGGATGTCTTAAGGGGATCTATGTAGTAAGGTCCTAGAACAAAATGACATGGCTTAAGGGAACAAAATTTGGTGAAGTTGCCCAAGGCAACCAAATTTCATATTAAGGTCCTAGGACAAAATGAATGCTTTAGGGTTATGGTTTAGAGTTTAGGGTTTGCAGTTTAGGGTAATAGGATGGCTTAAGGGGATCTATGAATTAAGTCCCTAAGACAAAATGATAGATTTAGGGTTTAGGGTAATAGGATGGCTTAAGGGGATCTATATAGTAAGGTCCTAGGACAAAATGACATGGCTTAAGGGAATAAAATTTGGTGAAGTTTCCCAAGGCAACTAAATTTCATTAAGGTCCTAGGACAAAATGATGGCTTTAGGGTTTAGGGTTTAGAGTTCAAAGTTTAGGGTTTAGGGTAATAGGATGGCTTAAGGGGATCTATGTAGTAAGGTCCTAGGAAAAAATGACATGTCTTAAGGGAATAAAATTTGGTGAAGTTGCCCAAGGCAACCAAATTTCATTAAGGTCCGCTTTAGGGTTAAGGGTTAAGGGTTTAGGGTTTAGGGTAATAGGATGGCTTAAGGGGATCTATGAATTAAGGTCCTAGGATAAAATGATGAATTAAGGTCCTAGGATAAAATGATGGATTTAGGGTTTAGGGTAATAGGATGGCTTAAGGGGATCTATGAAGTAAGGTCCTAGGACAAAATGATGGATTTAGGATTTAGGGTTTAGGGTTTAGGGAATAGGACGGCTTAAGGGGACCTACGAAGTAAGGACCTAGGACAAAACATTTGATTGCTTAACATCAATTTCAAACTACAAATAAACCATAAATAATGAAGCACTATCTTTCTCAACTCTATGTGTTTACTAAAAGTTAACATTTTATAGGGTCTTCAAAAGACCTTGCAATGTTCTATAAATTTTTTATTGGTTGAGCTACTCATGATATAACTACAATGTTAGTTACATTTTGAAACATAAAAGGCTTCCAAAATGAGTTCCTTCCAAATAATGGACTTGATAGAACTTGAAAATGTTGAAGCCTAGGTGGCCCTTGGAATAATGAACTTGCAAGTTAGTGAAAAAGGTAGTGTTTATAAAGGAATGGAAAAGATGCGTAGAGCCTTTGAATTATATACCTGTACCATGCAACAACATTGAATCATTTAGCAAACCATTTTTTCTTCATAGAACATTTTCTTGTGGAATAGTTGATTGAGATAGCTCTTGTTTCAATTAACCAACCTCTCATGAAATCTCATTCATATTATAATCTTGCACAATCTTATCATGAGAATCCTTCATCCTCCCCTTCCATGAGAAGCCTCTCTTGAAATGTTTGAGGCCTTAACACCCCTAACAAGAGGAAGGTGAAATTTTGAGAACTTCTTTGATCCCCTTAAGAAATGTCATATTAGGACCCCTTAAGACATCGGTTTAGGGTTTAGGGTAATAGGATGGCAAGTAAGGGGGTTAATATTTTTGATTCGTCACATATGCAAGAACATTAGTTTATGAATATTTTTGAACTTATGAAGAGATTGACTATTTCCTTAGATTACTTCTATGATCAAGGAATTAAGCACACAACTATAAATTATCCCACTTCTGACAATTTAGGATAGTCTATATGGTCTACCCTTCAATTTATAGAAATGTGCATATTTAGAGAAAATCAAAATGTGTCTTGACAAGTTGTTGGAGCTAGATCTTAAAATTTGGTTATTGAATCCTTGATTAGTATTGGTAATTCTATTCCTTCCTTAATCGTCTTCAAAGTCTATGAATAAAAGGAGTGGAAATATAACCTACGACCATAGTTGGATTGATTTTCTATAGATCAATCCAATCATCCATAATAAATTTGAGGATTGTTAAGCATTCAAGTGTAGGGAAAAATTCTAATTCATTGATCCTAAACTAGCTACATTATTCTTGAGAACAAGGTCAACAAAACCCTTAAGAGGTGAGTCAATGTAGAGTTATTTTAAGAGTATTTTCTCATATAATTATTGAGTAATGATCTTTAACTCATGGACCAAGTTTTATAATGCTCTAGCTAGATACCTTGCAAACATGGGCTTGAGCCTAGGCTTCACACATATGTTTACTCATTAAAGATCCATAAAAATAGAATATACCACTACCATATAAGTATATGAGTGATCATAAAATTATGTTGAGGTCTCTACTCTTCTAGTGAGGAAATTTAACTATCTAATCATTTTTTAACAATCATGGTTTAAATTGTAACGTATTATGGCATAGTATCATGTTGTAAGATAGTATTAATCATAATAGATGCATAAAGCCCATATTATTAACTCAATTAAGGTACCACATACAATTACCCTTTAATTGGCCATTAGAAAACAATATAAAACACCAAACTACATGTTAAATATTTTTCATTGTAAGGTAAAAATAATAATTTAACATCTCAATAGAACATAATGAAGCATCATAAATTATGCATACATATAGATCTATTAATTTATCATGTGGTAATAAATACATAAACTACTTGAGCATAATCCATAATAGAAACATAATTTATATCAATTCTAACGATCCACTAGTCCCACAAGTAAGGTTTAACATATTGTCTTCTAATCTAATTATATCTATGTTTATAACATTTAATTGATTGTGTCTCAACACGTCTCTAACTTATTGAATACACATTTAAATGTATAATATTTATCAAATCCTATTTCATTGTCAATATCAAGGACCCTAATTTACTATGTATCAACCTAAACCTTGAAATCATGCATGCCTACATACTTGTATCCATACAATACAAATGAAATTTAAAACATAAATCAATGCAAATGAATTTTTTTCCATTTTCAAATAGTCAAAGCTTGAAATCAGGGTTTTCAAATTTGCAAATTTTTTGTTTTCAATTTCAATTTAAGGTTTTTCAAATGCAATTTTTTTTGTTTGAATTCAATTTAGGGTTTCAAGAAGCAATTAGGGTTTTCAATGCAAATCTTTTGTTTGACTTCAATTTATGGTTTGAATAAATACATTTTTTTTGTTTGATTTCAATTTAGAGTTTCAAAAAGCAATTAGGGTTTTCAAATGGAAATTTTTTGTTTCATTTCAATTTAGGGTTTTCAAATGAAATTTTTTTTGTTTCATTTCAATTTATGGTTTCCAAATGCAATTTTTTTGTTTAATTGAACAACTTAGGGTTTCAATACATAAATTTTTTCTTTGGTTACAATTTAAGGTTGATTTTTTCATTTCTTCAATATATGAGTGTTTCATTCCATGTTTTCTTTTGATTTCTACAAATCGGCATTTCTTTTCTTACAGGTTAATACAAATGCAAAAAACTCCATAAAAATTGAAAAAATACATACTAAAATCTAGCTTTGTATTAATTTTTTTTTTTTAAATCAAAAAATGCAAAAATTTGGGGTTGGGCTCATACCTAGAGGTTGTTGTTGCTCTTCCTCAATTGGGATCTCGTGCGCGCAGTGAAAATCACTATGGTTTCGTTTATTTTAAAAAATAAATACCACTATAAAACAGGATCTTGTTTCCTGACGGCCGGCTCAGGACACCATTAATAAACGGGATCCCATTTTATTGAAGCCAATTTCGAGTTTTTGCCTAAGGCAAAAGCTTCCATGTTTTGTGGACTCGTCTTCTTGCATTTGCCCATATGTCACCTATAGAAGAAAAGGAACAAACCATGGTGAAGATGCACAAATCAAAAGAATACAAATATCAAATCTAAGTGATAACAAAGGCTCCAAGTTGTCAAATAAAAAATCCACATCGTTGGAAATAACCACAACAAATGCTAATACATCCAATCATCCATACCCACAAAGGTATCGAAAACCATCAGTAAACCCATGTCAACAACATATTTAACCCATAAATCACAATCACAAGCTCCTTATATAAAATTTGTCAATGAAGAACATACACATCTAGGAACTCTCAGTGCATGGATAATGTCAAATCTATGAATAGAATCAAGGCATACCAAGTCTACCAATAACATCCAAGAACTCCTATTGCATGGTTAATGTCAAATATGTAAGTATATCAAGATGTACTAAGTCTACCAATTAACATTCATACTAATTGTAGTGTCATAAATTGTCACCCTTGACAATTGCACACTACATTTTGCTCTCTTCTATGTGCTTGGACCTAATCATGCTCTTAATTTCCTAAATTATGCATTATGTGGCTCATTTTAATATTTATCAAGAAATCACATGTACAAAACCAAAGTAAACATTTAATATTTTTCTCTTGACACTTTACACCCCACAAAATAGGGTTGGGACAAGGGTGCCCTTAGCGACCTTGTCCCCCCCTATTTTGGCTCCAATTCTTAATATGTTGGAGTTGGCACTTTATTATTTGAATTTCAAATGTCAAATGTCATCTATTGGAATTTAATTTGTGGGAGATTAGAATTATTGTATTTAAATACCTAGTCATTTCACCATTTGAAGATATCTCGAAAGAATTGGAAATTAAGAGCATTATCAAGCAATTATTGTCAAGTCAAGAGCAATCAAGAGAAAGATTATTGCAACATTTCATTGTCAAAGTATCATGTCAAGTTTTATGTGTTTGTTCATGTTTATGCGTACATTTTGTTTGTGAGGACTAACCCTTGTAGGTCTTCAAAGCAAGCCAAGCCAAATTTAAATCACGCCTTGAGGAGATGTGCATGACTTCAATCCTTCAAGGAATCATATTTGAATGGTGAGTTGCATCCAATTGTTGATTGATCATTCATTTATCATTTATCCTCTATCACTTAAAAGGATAAGCTCTCTTTTATCAATTTTGTCATTGTGGAGGTGGAAACACCAAAACGAGGTTTGATCGAGGTCAGTCCCTATATTGCACAACCCTTCCTCTCTCTTTGAATGTGAAGATTCCATATCTGAAGAAGATTGGAGGAAGATTGATGACCTTTTTATCATTGTTGCATTGAAACCCTACAACTTGACAAGATACAAAAACTCAATTATCTCAACTACCAACAAAGATCCGACAGTGAGATATGGAAGGAAGAAGCCTTTGATCAGACACCCAAGGATTGTGGAGACAGATTGCAAATTCAGTTACTCAAGTATAGGCACCTTGGGTGACAAAGTCCAGTCAACTCAAGCCAAAATTCAAACCATAGGTGCACACCAGTCTAATTTTGATAGTCAAATTTGTCTCACTTTCCAAATTTGATGTTTTCACATTAGAGTAGTGCATTTTCATTGTTGGCTAGTTGCATCATTGCATCTCATCAAAAATCAATTTTCTAAGGCATTAAAGGATCAAATCCAAGGCTAAGTGGACTCACCTTTGAGGTTGAAGGTCAATCTAATTCCCTTGTTGATTTGCATCCTAATGTTCTTTGAAAAAGGATTGATGTTAGTGATCTAAACATTAGACCTAGGATCCCTTTTTAATTAAAACATTTTGGTGAACCTAACATATCTTACACTTGTAATTTTTTTGATTTTTCTGAAATTGAATTCAAACCTAGGTTGTTTGAAAATCTTGTTGATAATTTGAATTTATTTTAAAAAAATATCCATTTTCATTAGTTTTCATCATAAAAACTTGGAAAAAAATTTGAAAAAAATTGCAAAAATTTCCAAATCTGTTTTTTCTTGTCTAGGGTTTAGATCTGAATTATTTTCATTGATGAAATTAATTGCAAAATTATTTGATCATTTATGAATGCATGTTTTGGTGAAAAACATTGAAAATTTGACAAAATTGCATAGTATTTTCATTCCAAAGGATCAAAAAGCATTACTTTTTTGGAAAAATCAGTCAATTGCAGCATCTAATTTCTGGAAATTATCATTTGAACATATTTGATTGTCCTAAAAATATCCAAAATTGCCTACATGTATGCGATTAATGTAGTAAAATTAGGTTTTGGTGCATTTCTAGAAATCTATTGACTTTCCGACCTGAACCTATGAGACATAAGACCCTAAGACACTATAGATCATTTCCCAAATTTTAAATTTTATAAAAACACTTTCCAGACTAGGGTGCTTTGGAGGCCCTTGTCCAGTCATTTTGGGCTAATTTTTTTTGTGAAAATGCATGTGTGTCCTCTATCTAGATCTAATTTCTGTTTTGGAATGTTGTTTTCAAACCTAGTTAATTTCTCTCATTTGATCCATGGGGAAAAATAACATGTTTCCTTTTCAAAGATGTGTTTTTGATATGGTAACGAATGGCTTGTATAATTATAATTTTTCTACCTATGAGAACAATATGAGGAAACAAAATGAAAATATTGACACTCATGTCCATTCTTCTCCCAATATCTGTCCTACTTGTGAGAATGTTTTCGTGCAAGAGGATACAATCATGGACAATCATGACAATCATAATTGCACTTCTCCTGATACCTCACCTACTTGTGAAGAAGGTATCTTGGTATTAAAGGATCCAATCATTGAGCGTCATGAGAATCTTGTTTGTTTCTCTCCCAATACCTCTCGTACTTAGAATAAATTGTGGCACAAGAGGATGAAATCATTGATATGTTTCTTTCAAAAGATAGTAAGATGGATTGAATAGATGAAGATGCAAAGGTGACATTAGATCCCTCATTGAAAGAAGATCGTCAACAAGTAGTTAAATCAGTTGAGGTTATGAATGCACAATTGGCTATTAGATCTCTAACTATTGGACTTCCTAAGTCACCTTTCATTATAAGACCTCCTAAACCCCCTGGCAATATCTTAAACTTTGCAAAACAACTCACTAGTAATCATGTGTTGCAGCAACCAAGTTATCACGCAGTTGCTCACACATATAACACTAGAAATAATAAGCAAGCAAAAAAAACACCAATATCCATCTCATTACCTCAAACATATCTCCCATCCCCACCTAATATCCGTTAGCATAGTGGTAAATAATATGATCTTTCTGAGAAACTTTGTAATACTCCAACCAAGATCTCCCTTTCAGATTTGATTCAAACATCACCTACATACCATAGGATGCTCCAAGAGGCTTTGCAAAAGATTGATGTCTCAACTTCTATTAAATTGAATGATGTAACCGCCTTGTTTGATTGTATGCAAGTGACAAAGTTCAATATTGCATTCCCTCAACATGAATTACCCTCGCTTGAGATCCAAAATAAACATGAAGCCTTAATGATAGTGGTGGTCATTAATAGAACTAGAGTTAGGCATACCCTCATAGACAATGAGTCAGGTCTTAATGTTTGTAGCATTGACCTTCTAGATAAAATTGGTGTGGATAAGCATCTATAGAACCTAATGATGTTAATATTTGTGGCTTTGATAATGTTAATAAGCAACCATTAGGAGTGATCACACTACCCATTAAGGTTGGGCCCGTGGTTTTTCCTACCCCTATCCATATTATGCCAGGACCTCTTTTATACAATATTCTCTTAGGTAGATCGTGGATTCATTCTATGAAGGGGGTCTTGTCTACTCTTCACCATGAGATGAAGTACGAATATAATAACAAGATCTATACAGTTAAAGTAGATGAAAAGAGTTACAATTCACAAGTCCAAGATGATCATAACTCTTCCAACTCTCTTAATATTTTGATTCCAACTTCAAAGGTAGAACCTATACAAATTGGCAATAATCATGATTGTGTCTCGCCGATAACAAAACTCTTGGATGATGATTGGGGTTCATTAGATTTTATACCCTCCTTTATGGGAGAGTACAAAATCTCACAATCCACTCCTAAAGAGTCTTGTGTTTTATCTTGTTCTACATCAACAAATTCAAAGACATCACCACGTGATGGTGATGGGGGCTCTTTAACTTTGGTCCCTCAAGTGTGGACGATGCCTAACTTTAAAAAACTTATAAAGGATTTGTGTGCTTGTGAAAAATCCAATTCTTCTCATGAGCATGTAGATACGATTTCTTCATCTGAGTTGGAAGAGTGTTATGGGCTTGGACACAAAATTCTTTCTAAAAATGGATTATATGCAAACATGGAACAAAATTATAAGGATCAAGTGAAATCTATATTGTACTTTTCTAAACAAGGTCTAGGTTTCCAACCTTTGTCCCCATCTTCATCTAATGCTTTATCATCTACTATATATGTATGATATCTTATGGTAAGTGAGCAAGCTTTTCTTCACAATAGAAAGAAATGTCTCCTACTATTGACCAAGAGCTTATTTTGTCTAGGCTTCTCAAAGCCTGCTTGATTACTCTTCCTCTAAAAAAACAAAAGAAATTTTATAACAAATACTCATTTTGTGCATATCATTGAGTGCATGGTCCTTCTACCAATGAATGTCAGACCTTGAGTAATAAAATACGACAAATTAATGATTTTGGTGCTCTTCCATGTGTTGATACACCTAATCACTCTAAACAATAATGATCTTTATTTTATTGTGTTGCTCCTCACTATGTGACATTTGTAGCTTCATCATGTTTGCTTGTTGCCATTCATGGTGGTACAATCTTAAGTGCAACCATATTTTCCATAGTAGCAACGCGATAGTCTATTGCATGGTTTTCCTTGTCTCTACACTTGGGGGCAAGGATAACTAGGTTTTAAGATATGCAATCTCCCTGAGGATCCCCTCTTCATGTCTATTGTTTCGTTAAATACCAACATAGCAAGTATGTTGACATTTTAAGGGGGGGCATATATTACCCTTATCTATTTCATACACGTCTTATGAGATTTGACTTATTGACATACCACTTTTGTGGTGATATTTATAAAGCCCCCTAAGGCATGGTTATCAATTTATCCCCTATGACGTTAAGCATTTGTTTGTCTCCCGTCATGTTAAAATTTGTGCACCCCCTGAGATGATTTTTATGCGCTCCCTAAACCATGGTTTGCATAGTCATAGCATAATGGAGTTTTTGGGTTTATGATTTTAGAGCATTTTTAACATGGCTACTTAGCATAACACAACTTTCTTGCTAGTGGAGTCATGTGTTTCATGAGATACCTAGCATAATGCAACTTGCTAGCCTTGTGGAACTCATCATATTACATGGACACCAAACACAACACAACTTGCTAGCCAATAGATCTATGTAGCTCATGAGTGATTTTACATCCTTATGAAGGCACCATTTTGTCCAGATAGCACATTCGATGGATGACGTTTGGTACTTGAGATAAATTTAAGACTATGGTCTCTTTGCCTTACTAACTCAAATTCTTTTAGTACTAACCTTGTGTTTTTATTTTGTAATTATTGTATGTTATGTGTTTGCATCGTGTTTGCACTGTGTTTGTGTTCATGATTATGTTGGCACTATATTATGTTGTGTTTGTTTGCCATGTTGCATTTCACTTCAAATGTGTGTTCCTTTGTCCTTATGATAGTTTGCCATGGGATTTTGAATACAGGGGGCTTGCACTTCCCCTAGATTCATTGCCATTCTATCTCTTCAACATTTGGTTAATTGAGCCCCTCTTGACATATTTGTATTTTAGTGTGTCTGATAATAAGTTCATACTCCCACTTAAGTAGGGGCTAAATGAAGTATAGTAAATTGTCACCCTTGACAATTTCACACTAGATTTTGCTTCCTCCTATGTGTTTAAACCTGATCATGCTCTTAATTTCCTAAATTATGCATTATGTGGCCCATTTGAACATTTATCAAGAAATCACATGTACAAAACCAAGGTAAACATTTAATATTTTGCTTTCGACACTTCACACCCTATAAAATAAGGTTGGGACAAGGGTGCCCTTGCCAACCTTGTCCTTTATTTTGGCTCCAATTTTTAATATGTCAAAGTTGGCACTTTATTATTTGAATTTCAAATGTCAGATGTCAGCTTTTAATTTGTGGGAAATTAGAATTATTGCATATAAATACCTAGGCATTTCACCATTTGAAGATATCTAGCAAGAATTTGAAATCAAGAGCATTATCAAGCAATTATTATCAAGTCAAGAGCATGATTCTTGTAGTATTTCATTGTCAAAGCATCATGTCATTTTTTATGTGAGTTTGTTCATGTTTATGTATACATTTTGTTTGTGAGGACTAACCCTTGTAGGTTGTCAAAGTAAGCCAAGCCAAATTGCAATCAAGCCTTAAGGAGATGTGCATGACTTCAGTCCTTCAAGGAATCATATTTGAATGGTGAGTTGCAACCAATTGTTGATTCATCATTTGTTTATCATTTAGCCTCTATCCCTCAAAAGGATAAGCTCTCTTTTATCAATTTTTCCATTGTGGAAGTGGAAACACCATCACAGGGTTTCATCGAGGCAAGCCTCTATATGGCAGAACCCTTCCCCTCTCTTTGAATGTGCAGGTTCCATATCTGAAGAAGATTGGAGGAAGATTGAGGACCTTTTATCATTGTTGCATTTAAACCCTACAACTTGACAAGATACGAAAACTCAATTATCTCAACAATCAATGAATATCTGAGAGTGAGATCAGAAAGGAAGAAGCCTCTAATCAGACACTCGAGGATTGTGAAGACAGATTGCAAATTCAATTACTCAAACATAGGTGCACTAGGAGACTTTGTCTAGACAACTCAAGCCAAAATTCAAACCACAAGTACACACTAGTCTGCTCAATCTATTTTTGATAGTCAAATTTGTCTATCACTTTCTAGATTTATTATTTTCACATCAAAGTAGTATATTTTCATTGTTGGCTAGTTGCATCATTGCATCTCATCAAAAATTAATTTTCCAAGGCATTAAAGGATCAAATCCAGGGCTGATTGGACTCGCCTTTGAGGTTGAAGGTTAATTTAATTCCCTTGTTGATTTTCATCTTAATGTTCTTTGGAAAAGGATTGATGTTAGTGATCTAAACATTAGACCTAGGATCCCTTTTTCATCAAAACACCAATTTGTGGCTAATAATCAAATCATGTAGTAACAAAGAATAATCACAATGATTCACACATGCAACAAAATTAGTTGCATACTCTCACTCAAGTAATTATAACTCTCCCACTCACAAGTCACCATAACACTCCCAAGCTCATCACACCAAACAATGTGAACATGAACCTTTAGGAAGTAGCCATAACACAAAGACAAAAAACCTATAAATCATATCACATAACATGTCACTCTATCCACACCTCAAAGTGCTAACTTGTGCCAAGTAAGATCTTCGTCGTGACCCCTATAGACATGTAAAATTGACCTAACACCTATCACACATACTAAATGACATTTTTGCATCATCGGCATCGTTATCATCAAATGTCACTGCATTTCACATCAAAAGCATCAAAAAACCTAATTTCCCCTATTAATTGAATAATATGACATTATTTAATTAATTCACTTTTTCATCATTTTTGACTAATTAAATAAATTTTATTTATTTAATAAAGTCCTAAAACCCTATTTCTGTTGTTAATTGAATAATACGACATTATTTAATTAATTCATGTTCCATCAATTTCGACCAATTAAATGAATTACATTTATTTAATAAAGTCCTAGTTTAACTTTAACTCGTCCTTATTAGTTAAATAACACAAATTATTTAATTACGTCACTAAATCGCTTTATTCCCCTAAGTCGATTGAATTATTAAAACATAATACTATAATTAACTCACTTTCCCTCCAAATTTGAATAATTTGAATAAACTATTCAAAACATTATCAAAAATCAAATCAAACTAATGTCACTTTGTTTGCAAAAGTCAAACTTGATCTACATATTCAACTCCAAAATGAATTAATTAATTAAATCAATTAATTAATCATTCTCAACCACTTTCCTGATTGAGTAAATTACGATCCCCTAATTTCTCAATCTAATTACTAACTGATCAATCTAATTCTTGACTAATCAATCTATATTCTTAACTAATCAATCTATCTCTCAATCCCACAGATTATTCAATCTATTTCTTCAATCACATTAATCATGCAATCTATTTTGCATGGATTATTCATGTCTAAATCCTCTCAACATCTTTCAACCGTCGATCTTGATTCAACATTTTTTAATCCTGATCGTCCATTTCAAATCACAATTTCTATATAACAAACCTCTTTCCTCACAGAAAAGGATTGAAGAATCAAACATCATTTGCACAACGAAGTACTGCCAATATTCCTAATCACCATTAACAAAGCTTCAACACATTTCTTTGATCAACACACGCATCACATCAAAGCTTCTCACACACAACAATGGAGGCTTCGCAATTATATGAACCCGACATCTTGCGAACACACTCTGACATGGGATGGTAACCTTTCCTTTGTTTTGAATTCATTTTGATAATCGTAGGATTTCATTGTTTGTTTTCAATAGCTTAGAAAGTCATTTCATGAGTGAAAGAATAGATCTAGATTAGTGTCTTTTATTTAGATTAGCTTCTATTTCATTGCATTTATCTTGTTTTCGCTCTTAGATTTTCCCCCACACATTTTGGCACGCCCGGTGGGACCCTGGTCCTCAACACTAATGATTTCGTGAGAAAAATTTGAAGTTACAGGTCCTAAAGGCGCTCTGGAAAAATCTTCACGCACAGGTTTTTGGAAACTGTTGCACATGATTTCACGGAACCAACGCACTTGACCCTGATTTCTATGCCTTTGACTTTTTACAACACCTTTGTCTTCTGACAGAGGGCGCACTTGCATTTTTCTAGCGCTTTTACTCTCTGACAAAAGGTGCTTTTGTTGGTTTTTTTGCGCTTTTTCCCTGTAACACCTATGTTCGAAATCTGCAAGTTGAATTTTGATTTTTAATGCTAGCAGGTGTCTATTTGGAATGTGTGACAGGTACTAATGTGTGTGTATGCAAGATTGAGAAACTACTAACACTTTTTCTATAGGGAAAGACGAACGGTCAAAGAGTTTCAGATTTTCAATGTTTTTTTAACTTAGAAATCCTTCATTTTGGTGCTTTAAGAAAACCTTACAACACATTTGGATTTAAGTGCTCTAAAATGAATCATTTTCAATGCTCTTTAAGTTAGGAGAATCTTCATTTGGTGATTAAAAAGAACCTTACAACAACACATTTTCAATTTAATTGCTCTAAAATGAATCATTTTCAGTGTTTTTTAAGTTAGGAGAATCTTCATTTTGGTGCTTAAAAAGAACCCTACAAACAACACATGTCAATTTAAGTGCTCTAAAATGAACTCTTTCCAAGCTTTCATAGTTAGAGAATTTTCACTTGGTGCATAAAAAGAACAACACAAACAAATAGTTCAATTGGTGCTCTAAAAAGGTTTAAGCTTTCAAATTAAACACTTAGAATGTTTGATTTTTTGTTTGATTGACCAAAACAATTTCCTTTTGTTGACGCACGCTCGAATTTATTCTGTTGACCAAGTAATACCAGGATCTAGGAACACTCAAAATTTTGGGCTTAAAAAAATTAACAAATCATTCTTTTGTTTTGCACCTTTGCTATGGTATTGACTGATATCCAGAACACTTCCATTGGATTCTTTTAAAAAGAACCATTGATATCTTATTCACACTTTTTTTGGGATAGCACCACTTGAGGTGCTTAAAAAGAATCCAATTGCAATGAATTGTATTTAGTGCATTCAATGTTTGGCAAGCTAGGCATTTGTCTTCTCCCCTCGCACCTTTGGCGATCTTGGGTGAGCGAAAACATTTTGAGCTTCACTTTTATTTTCAAAGCATACCTTTAGAGGACCTGTCTATTGAGACACATCCCACGTTGGAGAACTCATAGGCGACCCAAGCAGTACTCACGTTTTGGACCGCTATATAAATTATTGTGGGTGTGAGGAAAGTTTGCACCCGTCGGGTGATGTTTTATACCGATGTATGTCCCCCAGTATTTGAGTGATACGCTAAAACCCGAAAGGGCTAAGAGGCCTCTTAATTGAGCCAAATGTCGCATGTATAGACATCTGAAACTAATAATCCCAAAACGTTACTAAGATCCAAATGTTTGTAGAAGCTACCCTTTTATCCAAAAACATTCTTTGAAAGTGGTGCATCATAATTTACTTCTGATAAGTTACTTGTCATGTCCGACTTCGAGCCCGCGCCATAAGTTGCATGTAAAATCATCCCTCCGAGGCATGAGGCAAGCCTACCTAAAAAGATGGTTTCTATCTCTAGGGTTGTAATGTTTGTTTATGTAAAACTTGCCAAAACATTCAAAAACAAATTATTGACATCAAACATTGTGCTTGAGCTAAAAATAACATATCGAAACAAACACTAAACATGATGGTTGAATCACAAACCCTTTGACTTAGTGTATCCTTTTAAGAGAAGCCCTATATTTGCACTCCTTGAGGATCTCCCTAAAGGTTTCTGAATATTCAAGCTTTAATTTTAGGCTTCATTGGCTCAAAGTAAACATTGGAAACTATGGCTTGGGTATCGTGATTTCACAACTTAAAGCCATAGACATACAATTCACACAAGTACATGTTTTTTTGAGTCAGTTAAAGTTGTATCACTTGCCACATCTAGAAACAGATCAAAGCATCCAAAAACTACAAGAAAAACATCAACGTTGATGCCAAAACACTGAAACTAGAAAACCAATTTACACAAAGGTTGCTTATGCTACTATTTCTAGCGCACTTGCCAGAAAAAAGTCCGCTTTTTATCTTTGTCCCAAAAACTTCACTAATGAAAATCAGTTGTAATTGACAAAATCTGCGCACTTGATGCAAAACTAGCACACTTGCTTCTCAGAAACTAGCACACTTGCCAAAAATCTACTCACAATTGCCAAAGAAAACTCGCTTTTGACATAGTAAACACCACATTTGACAGAAACATATACAGGCCGCACTTGACATTTCAACTCGCACTTGCCTTTTAGAAACTAGCGCACTTGATAAATTTCAGGCCACAGTTGATAAATCTGGCCGCTTTTGCTCACAATTTGTTGCTTTTGCTCAAAACACATCGCTTTTGCTCTATCCTACTGACAATCAAAAATATGAATCAAAGCTTCTTACAAGATCCTTGTTAGAATGAAACAACCGGAAACCCAAATAAGTCATATAGTCCTTCATCCATCTTCAAAATCCATCCTACTTTTGGAAATCATAATCAAAACAAACAAACCTGGAATATTCCCTCACTCGCACTTCTAAGATATCAACAGTTACTTAGAACTCAAGGCTAGTTCAAATAAGCTTTTCTGCAACATATCCTCTAGAAAGGAGAAGTGAGATATCAATCCAAGCCTTTCAATATTTTGACTTCCAAGAATAGTGCCACCTCCAAGCAGCACTCAAACCTTAGGGTCTTGAGCTTCACAACAAACCACATTAAAACGTCCACACTTTCACCATATGACCATTTGGCATTTGATTGCTCCCGTTCAACAACCAAACCTTGCAGCACCAATCCTACAACCAAGTCTCACACACATTGAAGGTGAACAAACTAATATCATTAGCAGTTTAAGAACCTTCATATTTGAGAAGAATGAAACACCCAACCAATGGAGAAATGCAACAAAAATTTTAGATAAAGAGGAAGAGAAAGTAGACCTAACAACTGGAAGACCCGTGTTACCACCTCCTACGTGGCAATAGGGATCTATCCTTCATGATCTCCGGCAAGAGCAAAATCCTTAAGTGGAAATCCATACTACGACTTTCAAAGAATCATCCTACTCTAAAGTTTTCCAAAGGGTACATCTTGAGAAGGTATCGCACCCGTCAAAATCAACTAGACCATTTCTATTTACGCTTTTCAATGGGCCAACCACCCTTAGATCTTCAATAGAAAATCCAAAAACAAAAGCAATTTCATTTTCCTTAAAATAGAAAATCCAAAAAAATAAAAAGCAATTTCATTTTCTTTAAAACAGAAAATCCACAAAAAAAACAAAAGCATTTTTTTTTGTAGTTAGAAGTCACGAAAACATTCACAAAAATTGGGCAGTTATTTATGACAACTACGAGATCACAACATAGGAAGAACATGGAAGCAAACAAGAACAACACCAACATCCTACCAATAAACACTACGAATGATGAAAGTGGCCCATGGGGCTATAGGCCAAGTGACCTTGAAACACCCCAAACAAGACCCACGTACAGGGACACATTCAGTGAAGAAGAGCTAAACCGCAGATGACAAGAAGTGATGGAAAAAACAACCAAGACCTAGAAAGAGTAGTCATAGAGGAGGTGGATACTGAGGAGGAAATAAATGATGAGGAACTATTCGAACATTCCAACAACCCCAAGGTGCTCAAACTAATGGACAAATTGTTGAGAAAGGACCCAAATTCGTACTTCTTCAAGTTAGCACAGAGTGGTGCTAAACTACCAATAGATTCTAATGTGGAGGCTCTCAAATATCCTAATCTTATTCCCTTAGGGGATAACTCAATTGTGAGACAGATATCCAAACCCACGAAGATTCCAAACATGCCACCTATATTCTCACAAAACAATGGTCAACCCATGGAAAACCCATTGTATAGAAAACCAACTCAGATCGAACAAGCGGTAGTAGCACAACAGTATTAAGGAGGTCCATCCCAATACGTACCACAAAACAACAATCCACCTCTAGGACAATATATACCTCAAAACACTTTGAATGTCGACCCTTCCCAAAACACGCAATACCATCAACAAGGTGGACTACAAGGTCCCCTTCCAAATCAGTACCACCAACAAGGTGGACCACAGGGTCCCCTTTCCAATCAACAGCACCATCAACAAGGTGGACCATAGGGTCCCCTTTCGAATCAATACCACCAACAAGGTGGACCACAGGGTCCCCTTTCCAATCAGCAACACCATCAACAAGGTGGACCACAAGATCTCCTTTTGAATCAGTAACACCAACAAGGTGGACCGCAGGGTCCCCTTTCCAATCAGCAACACCATCAACAAGGTGGATGCCTTCTATTCCTACTTTTACATCTCTAGTCATAGCATCAACAAAAAAATATAATAATGGTTTATACTCAATCTTAAGGCTTTCTAATGGACATCCTTATAGTTTTATCACTTCAATTATAATACTACCATGTTTGTCATTGTTCTTAAATGTGCAAAACAGTAGTCCACCAGTCATCCATACTAGTTGACCATACTCGACAAACTCTCAAAACATGTCACCTAGTGATCCCATGATAAATCAAATTTTACAAATCATGACATCATTACAACAACAAATTTCAAACTTAAATCAAAATCAAACCAATGGTAAACCTCCAACATACCTCATGTGTAGCCCATTATCATTTGTTGCCTTAAAGACACCTATACCACAAAACATTGAAATACCTCAATTTGAAAAATATAATGGTAAAGGAGATCCTAATAACCATGTATCATCTTTTATCGCCTTGTGTAGCGACTTCATTTTTGAAGATGCGCTCCTAGCGAAACTCTTTCCTAGATCATTGAAAGATATGGCCTTGGATAGATTTTTCTCATTACCAAAAATTCAATTACCTCCTTTACGCAACTCGTTAGTGAGTTCCTACAACATTTTCAAGCGAACATTGGTACTCAAGTTACATTAACAAATTTAGTTCATTGTAAACAAGGACCTAAAGAAAAGATGAAAAACTTTATAGGATGATACCCATCGCTTTATTCAAAAATATCCTATAGTCTTCCAAATGTTGAAATTCAAAGGGTGCTTATAGTGAAACTTACAACCTAATATTCGAGATAAGATATTATTGATGAAATATCCATCTTTTACATACTTGTGTATGACCCATCATGATTATCATATATCGATTATTCAATATGAAGGTACATCTTCATAAGCTCATACTAGTCAATCTGAATCCATGCCTCAAAACAACTACCAATCATTTAAAAAGAAAAAGAAAAACTTCATTAAGATAAGCACTCCTCAAAATGCTATAATTTGTTTTAACCTCCACTCGGGAATGAGACTATCGCCCAGCAAAACATCCACCAAAGGACCATCTCCCATCACCAACGTAGGAAGCCCTAGCTATAGGAGCAGGAGTCGTTTGCAAAGGCAACATCGCAAGAATTAAAAATGATTATTTTTAACATATATTATTACTTAAATTAATTTATAAGAAAATTAACAATTTAAATGATTTTTTAGAGAGGGGTATTATACCATCCATTAAAATTCAAATTAAATTTTGAAGCTAAATTTGTTATTTAAATTTAAATATATTTATTTATTATTATATATGATATTTTAATTTAACATAGTATAAATTATTAAATATATTTTTAAAATATTATTATATGGTAAAATTATATATTTATATTAATTATATTATATTTTTAATATTTATATATTTGTTATTTAGGTTATAAATAAAATCTATATTTAATAATATATACTACATAAAAGGGAAGCCAAATATAAACTAAAAAAAGAGATTAAGAAAGAGAGGAGGATAAAGAAAGAAAAAGGAAGAGAACATGAGAAAGAGGGGATGGGAGACAAATACAATGAAACAAAGAGAAAGAGAGAGGTGGAGAGAGAGAATGAAAGAAAGATGAGAGATAGAGATAGAGGAGAAGAGAGGAAAATAATCCCATCTCTCTCCCTCTACCTATCTCTCTCCCTTTCTCTCCCTTCCTCTATCTCCCACTCTATCTCTCCCCATCTCTCCCTCCCTTGCTCTCTCCTTATCTCAATTATCTATCTCTCTATCTCTACCTCTCCCTTTCTCTTCTCATATATGGCTATCTCTCTCTCTTTCTCTTCCAATATATCTCTCTCTTTCTCTTCCAATATATCTCTCTCCCTCTCTTTATCTCCCCCTATTTCTCTTTCCCTCTATCTCTTTGTGTCTCCATCTCCAATTTTCTATCTCTACTTCTCTCTATTTGTATGTCTATTTGTCTCCATCTCTCTATCTCTATCTATTTCTCTCCCTCTTCCTCTCCCTTTATCTTCCTCTCTCCCCCTCTATCTCTACACATGTCTCCCTCTATCCATACATCTCCCTCTCTCCCTCTCCCTCTTCCTAGACCCATATATTGATATATCTTTACCTCTCAATCTCTATCTCTCCATATTTCCCTTTTCATCTCTCCCTCTCTCCCCATCTCTCCCTCCCTTGCTCTCTCCTTATCTCAATTATCTATCTCTCTATCTCTACTTCTCCCTTTCACTTCTCATATATGGCTATCTCTCTCTTTCTCTTCTTATATATCTCTCTCTCCCTCTCTTTATCTCCCCCTATTTCTCTTTCCCTCTATCTCTTTGTGTCTCCATCTCCAATTGTCTATCTCTACTTCTCTCTATTTGTATGTCTATCTGTCTCCCTCTCTCTATCTCTATCTATTTCTCTCCCTCTTCCTCTCCCTCTATCTTCCTCTCTCCCCCTCTATCTCTACACATGTCTCCCTCTATCCATCCATCTCCCTCTCTCTCCCTCTCCCTCTCCCTCTCCCTCTTCTTAGACCTCTATATTGATATATCTTTACCTCTCAATCTTTATCTCTCCATATTTCCCTTTTCATCTCTCCCTCTATCTCAATCTCTCCATCTCTCCATCTCTACCCCTATATCTCTCCCTCTCTTTACCTCTCCTTGTATCACTTCTTACCTCTCTCTAAATCTCTCGTTACCCCTATATCTTTATCTTTCTATCTCTCCTCTCTCATTCTCTCCCTCTTCATATATTTATCTCTTCCATCTCTATCTATCCCTCCTTCCTCTCTCTTTATATCTCCCTCTCCTCTCTGTACCCCTCTCCTTCTCCATCATCCTCTTTATCTCTATCTCCTTACACCCCCCCCCCCTCTCACTCTTCCACACCTCTTCGACGTACCCATTGCACACCAAGGTGCGATTGCTAGTTATAGACTATTTAATCAATTTGGAAGAGGGGAATAAATTAATTAAATAATAGAAGAACATGGTGAAATACTGTGTCAAAATGGAGGGAAAATTCAAAATTCAAATAATTAAATAATTAAATAATTATTTGGGGCGGGGGGGGCCTAGCTAAATTGGCTAAAGCATCCTATTGCAGGCAAGAGGTCACGAGGTCTAGTCTCCCCCCAAACCCATGGTACCGAAGGGCGTGTCACACTAGCACCACCGGTCACATGAAAAAAGTTTTCTAGTCGCACTGCAATTTATAGGGGGACGGATACCCGACCGATTCCTGCAGTCTAAAAAAAAATTAAAAATTAAAAAATTATTTAATTATCCAAAATGAAGTAGAAATAACATTGATTTAATTAGATAATGAAATTATTTAATTAAATGCCAAAAAAAAAATTGATGAGACCCCATCACAGAAATTTATGATATTTTGGAAGAAACGAGTTAGTCAAATTTAAGTGTCTACAATATATGTTGTATCTATGTATATAAATACATATGTATGTGTGTATGTGTATATATATATGTACATATAAACATATATACTATATATTTAAGGTTATACACAATATATAAAGATACGCATACATACTTATATACTATATAAGGGTTCACACATTATTTATATGTAGGTAGGGGTATCTACATATATACATGGTGTATATAGGAGTACACATGCATATATTATACAAAATATGCATACATAAGGATACCTACAAACACTATATATATTTATTTATGTATATACATATACATATACAAATCTCTATGTCCCTTTATATACTAGAGTGTATAAGGGTACATATATTTGACAAAGAAAGGAGCATTTACCTAGAATGAAAAAGCACAACCAGACTTTGAAAGACTCAAGGAAGTGATGAGTTCCTATCCCATTTTGGCAATACCATATTTTTCTTTACCTTTTGAATTATATTGTGATGCTTCGAAGGAAGGTATTGGGGCAGTATTGATGCAAAACAAGCACCCCCATAGCCTTCAAGGGTAGAAAACTCAAAGAAATAGAAAGAACATATTTCGTTTACAACAAAGAAATGCTAGCAATCATGCATGCCCTAGCAACATTCAAACAATACCTAATATGTCGAAGATTTGTAGTAAAGACTAATCATAACAGTTTGAGGTTTTTTCTAAACCAAAAGACTTAAATGATAGACCAAAAAAATGGGTAAGCAAATTACAAGCATATGATTTTGACATCAAGTACATGAAGGGCAACAGCAATGTTGAAGCCAATGCCTTATCACGAAGGCCTCACCTTGGTACCATGACAACAATCTCCACGAGATGGAAGGCATCCATACTTTATAGAATATGCTAAGGACACCTTCTCAAATGACATAATAGAAGGAAAAATACAAGATGAAAGATACCGAGTCATTGATGATCTCATTCTTTACAAGGATAGGATATAATCACTCTAGGGTCAAAGTTAAAGGAAGAAATTTTAAGGCATACCATGACAACCCATCATCCGGACACCAAGGTTACTACAACACTTACAAACAAATCAGGGAGAGATTCTCATGAAAGAGCCTCAAAGGAGATGTACTAAAACATATTAAAGAATCCCTGGTGTGCCAAAGAAATAAAGAACATACATATCTAGTAGGACTTCTCCAACCCCTGCCTATACCCAATCAGAAGTGGGAGAGCATTTCTATGGATTTCATAACTGGATTACCTAAGGTAGAAGGCAAAGACTACATCTATGTGGTGGTAGCCCGCCTAACCAAATATGCACACTAAATGACCATATCAATGGATTTTAGAGCCCCACAAGTAGCAGAAGTTTTCTTTAAAGAAGTCTTCAAATTACACGATCTCCTCAGAAACATTGTGAGTGATCGAGACAATCGCTTCCTTAGACTATTTTGATAGGAACTATTCAAATTAGCAGGAATAGAATTAACCCCCAACACCAATTATCATCCACAAACAAACGGGCAAACAAAGATTGGAAATAAATGGTTAGAGGGGTATTTAAGGAACTACGTCACCAAGCAACAAACTGCATGGGTTAAATGGCTACATTTGGGAGACTAATGCTACAACATCACCCACCATATGTCTATAGGGATGAGCCCTTTTCAAGCACTATATGGATATTCAACATCTTTTGGAGACTTGATCCGTTTAGAGAGTCGTGTGCTAGGAGCTAAAAAAATTATACAACATAGTGTGGATATCATGAATATTCTTAAGGACAACCTACATAAAGCACAAAACTAGCAGAAAGTGTACGCACATAGAAAGAGGGACCGAATGGACATTCGAGATTGGGGACTTGGTCTTCCTAAGGTTGCAACCATATAAACAATCATCAATCAAGATAAGTGGGGCCAAGAAACTTAAGCCTAGATTTTATGGGCCATACAAAATTTTGAGGAAAATAGGAGAAGTTGCTTATGAGTTGGAGCTTCCCGCAAATATGAGAATTCACATTTTGTGTTCCACATATCTCGCCTCAAGAAGGTATTAGTGCAACATGTTTCCCCATGTCTGGAATTGCCACCATTGCATGATGAGGGCAAGTTGATCTTGGAGCCAAAAATCATTCTTAATATGCGAGAGAAGAGATTAAGGAACAAGACTATTCTTGAATACTTGGTAAAATGGAAGCGACTACTCGAAGAGGATGCCACTTGGGAAGGAGCCGAGATCTTTAACCATTTCAATTTGAAATTGCTTGAGGACAAGCAATATAGGGAAGGGCAAACTGTCATGCCCATGCCATGAGATCGTGCTTCCCCAAAAATCTGCAACGATCTCCTTAATGGATAACCTTGCTTAAGCAAAAACCAAGTCATAAAATAATAATAAAATAATTATTATCAAGGCAAGGAGAGTGACGATATTGCTAAGGCAATTAGGAAATAATTAAATAATGTAGCGAATGTTTCTAAGGGGATCGACGATTAGCAAGGAATAATGTTAATAAAATTAATTATCCCTAATTCGACTCATGAAGGCAACGGTTAGTCAAAGCCATGAACCAAAGGTCATGCCAATTGGTAAAAGCATAGTATGAAAGGGTGTGACCTTCAGCCCCAATGGGGGTATAAAAAGGAAGAAATCTCAAAGGCAAGAGGACAAAATCGGATGAGGAAAAAGAAGTAATATCTTCAAAATATTAGACCAGCAAACATCTTGAAAATTGCACTCAGTATTCAGGCCACGAATGTCACAGAATATTAAGGCAATTGAGCATATCTGAGTTAGTCATCTGCACTCAAGAGTGGAATCAGAAATTATTATAATTGTTGTTGTGAATATAGCCATCTTATGTGTTAATAACTACTATGGTATGCTCTATCATGATTATTGTATATAATGATATATTTTGTTATTATCATAGTTTGTATTTATTTTACTCATCAAGCAACCATGAGGAGGAACGGGGGAAATACCAATAGGTTGAGTAAGTACTAGACTTCTTTCTAAGTATGCCACTCCATGATGGATGATTGTGTGTCTGCCAGTTGGAGCCAAGGGGGTGAGTATCTACCCTTGGGCTTAGGGAGAGAATGTCTACAAGCCTCTTATGGTAGCCTTCTCCCCAACTTTTACATGGTTTGGTTGTTGGGATAGACTAGATGAGTTTTATACGAAGAGGGAAGGATAAGGATGGATAGGGAATGCAGGTACAAGTGTATCCCCTAAGCACGCAACCCCATATTGGATGATTGTGTGTCTATCTCTTGGGGCCAAGAGGGATAACATATCTACTCTTGGGCTTAGATGGATAACTTCGGGCAGACTTATCATATTTCCCATCCAATTCCTATTATGATTGAACTTCCATGGATATGGTGTAGTTTGCATATAGATTTGGCATAGTTATGTAATTACATTGTTCAAATAGATTAAGACATTTATTATATATGTTTGATTATATGAATTATATTCCAATATCATCTAACACGGTTGTAGGACCTAAACCAAGATTCATTTTTCTTAAAGTATCTAATTGGTAAGTTATAACCCTAACTACACTGATCTTGTGATTCTAGGGTAAGATTTAGGGCAATCCCAAAAGGGGACATTACAAATCCCTAGATCTATTTTGATCACCCTAAATCAATTCAATAATTGTAAATGTGACCTAAGTCACTTCTACAAAGACAAATAAGAAACCTTTACTTTTAAAATTCCAATCAAATTTAAGACTCCTAACTCCCTCTTACTAGCTGTTGACTAGCTGTTGTAAGCAACAGCTAGCCTAGCAAAGAGACATGTTGATTTGTGTGCTTAGTTGTGGTATTTAAGGACATTCCATTGATTCATTTTGAAATCATATAAGGGAATCTATTGAGCACATCTAGAATTCAGTTTGTAAAGGAAATAAAGGAATCTAGAAGCATTATCAAAGCATTTCATCAGCATGTCATCCTAGGCCCATTGCATATTTCTTGCTTATCTCAAAGCCCTAGAGCCAGTCCACTAGGGGTCAGGCCCATTGCATATTTCTTGCTTATCTCAAAGCCCTAGAGCCAGTCCACTAGGGGTCTGACTAAGAGCTTGACCCTTGTAATCTAGCAAATTTCCCAAGGTTCTCCTAACACTACCTACCCTTATGCACATTCAGACATCAAGAATTGAACCCAGCAAATCTCAACAGGCCATGGTTGAATCATATCTTGGAGTTACTGTTTAAGTTTGTGAGCAAATTTAAGTCTGCACTCATGGAGATCAGATTTGCACTTCTTTGCAAAATCAAATATCACAAATCCCCGTAAGTCGGAAACAATGCTTCCAAACTCTAGTCCAAAATGGTTTTGCCCGATTTGAGCAAGGTTAGTTTTCCATATCCAAAATATGCCTTGAGGAGTCAACCAGAGAATAATCCAATGGATGGCTTCAGTTTTGGAATACATTTCACATCCATTTACGGTAAAGTAATTCATCATGATTTGACCAGTCACTAGGAAACTCAAGTTTAGGAGAGGGATTCCCATAAATATGCATGTATCTTTTAATGAACATTTCTATATAACATAGCCATAACTTTATTTTTATATATCTTTCGATGAACATTTCTATGTAATATAACTGTAACTTTCTTATATGCATCTTCAATGAACATTACTATGTAATATATCCATAACCTTATTTATATACTCTTGTATGCTGTTCTAAAATGATGTCCACACCCATGTCCTTGTATCCCATATCTCCAAGTAACTACTTTTAACCCATGAGCTGCTCAATATGCAGGTATCTTAAACCTGCTTGATACACAAGCTGGCCAGCATACTACTCCGAACATATAATAAATGAGCAAAAACAAATAAAACTGATAGTGATTCAGCATAATAATCGTAAAAAGGGGCATCGTAAAATGTAAATTCTACACTCAACTTGAATACATCAAGAAGCAACCTAAGAACAGTCAAGACATTAAAGACATTAGACATCAAAACCAATGATTTATTAAGAGACAATACAAGATGAACAACAGTTTAAATGGCCAGCAAAGTATTGAATACTGCAACCATTTGACTCAACTCTGCCAGATGTTTGGCCTCTAGTCCACTGCATGTAAAGTTTAAAAGCATGCCTTGACCAAGAATTCGGGGGAGACAAATATACAAAAGACAAAATATAGAGTGATTTATGCTGAAAATCTCAACAAAAGCAGCATTCGATCTTAAAGTCTCTGTAACTAACCTATGCATGGGAACTGCGTAGAATGCCATGAAGGTAACCACCAGTCATGATCAAAGAGACCAAAGATACGACACCTGCAGGAAAAATCTTCCCAGATTTCTTAAAACGTGCCCCCATTACAATCAAAAGAGCAGCTGAGATCCCTGAAATAAAACACTTTTCTCAGTCTCAAAGAGGAACTTTCTGGAGATTATACCTTACACTAATTAATCTAGCGCCTCCCAGCCAAAAATGACAAACACTATTAAATCCCTATAAAATCTTATTTAGACAATCAGTGTAAAAGCAATATTAATGTCAACTTGTGTGTGAGTGTGTAAGGATGACAAATTCCAAGAGAAAATTTAACAAAAGCACCAAGCCCAGACAAAGAGATACCATGGCAACACTTACCAAGCCCAACTGACGATGCAAGTACTGGGTTTGTAGGCAATTGAGTATACACAAAATAGAGCACCAGCGCTGACAATCCTCCCGATATAAGGGATTTAGAGCTCCCACTTTTCACATAGCCCATAAGTCCACCCACTGGACATCAACAAAGAAAAGCCTCCATTTAGAAAATCAACAATAGATTTTACCCTAAGGTGCATGTTTAGTCAATTAACGGAAAAATGTTAAATAGCAAGAGCATCTCAGAATTGGTAATGCCTATTCTTAGTCCTGGAAACATGCACATTGTGGATCAATAACTTCGATACTTTTCTGCCATAGGATTTACCGATCATATTACTATTTAATTCGAAGCTATTGGTTGTCTGCAATGTGCATCCTCTGTTGAGTTTGCCAAAGCAACTTACAGGCATGTGGCTGTTTTCACAAATGAATGAACTTTTATTGATTGAATTGGCTGATGACCTGACTCTGTCTTTCCACTAAGGAAGCCTGTGCCCAAACATACAGACAAGTATTTTGTTATTACAATATTTCTCTTTCTCCATTTATCACCTAAGTTATTGCTTTCTACAATCAAATAAGCCATTGAGGTGGTTTAAGTTTTAAAAAGAAGTAGAATGGCTAAAAGTGTCATACTTTTAAGCAGTTCAGTTTGACTCACATTATGAAACATGTTGTAGATCAAAAACTTAATAATGGTCATCAACAAGGCATATAAAAGTGGATTAAAGATGGAAGTAACCAGGTAGATGTGTTGAAAATGAGAACCTATGAAAATTGTCTCAAAATCTTAAGGTAATAACTAACCAAGGTGTGCACATACGTCCCACATACTTGATTACATTTCTGTTTCATCTTGATTCTCACCCATGGCTAAAGGTTTTAAGTGTGTTGCATCTCCACTGCTCACTCCTGCTCTTGGAGGCATCTGTCTTCAACACTCCAAATAACTATAACTTGGATGTCTCATGGACAACTATTCCAAAAATTCTTAACTCTTGTTGATGTGAATTAGACAAATGGGAGAATATTTTCCGGGACCAGACTAATATTAAATTAATGCCCAGAACATGAATCAAATAATATGTTCATCAAACTCAAATAAATTAAGGGAAGTATGTGATTTCCAAAAAGACTTCAAAATCTTTTAAAAATAAGATTAGGATATGGCACAAACTACATCTCAAACATCAACTCAGATAGCAAATGTTTCACATATAAAAAAAAGATTTAATAAAATGACAGTAGAAAAAGAAATAAATTATCAACTCCAAGAAATAATCAATGGAAAGACTACAGCAGAAATAGACATCAATTTCTGAAGACTTTAATCAGATACTCGTAAATGTGAAAAATGCAAGATAAATTTAAACTAGGTAAGCTTGATAAGAAAATTGGAAATAAGAGCAAAAGTCACCTACAATTCTTTTTAGCGTTTGAACAAGTAATTGGAAATAGCAGTTACTACTACATAAAACCTTTTGTATGTCAAATAGTATTCATCAAATATAAAATATTTTTTAACAGTCACACTGTGATGTTATAATTGACTTTTATTTCTATTGTCAACATTAATCTGTAACAATGCTACCAGCGTTGCATTTGGGCAAATGGGCAGAGGGTGCAAAAAAAGGAATTAGCTGGAAGAAAATTCTGCAAAAATTGCAGGAAAATTTCAGGAAGTATTGGAAATTGACAAAATTATTCTAATTCATTAAAGTTAAAAATCAATTTTATGCACTCCATTGTTTTTAAAGATAATTGGAAAAGAATACACCTTTTGAAAATGCAATATCACAACATGATAGAAAAGCACGCATTGTCAACTGTATTACAATCTGCACCCTTCTCTTTACTGTAACAAGATTGCTTATCCTTCAGACAAGTATATTTCAGGACAGCTTTCAATAGTTCCACTATTAGATACAATTCTGGTAGGCTGAGCATTTGGAGATAATAGACAGAGCACTTATAAGAGTTTGCAGAATTTCCAGTCACAGATTTTATCTCTAGCCCCTGATTCCAAAGTTGCCATCCAGCCATTTTTATCTTCTTTTTAGATTAGTTGATTTGATTTCTTCATATATGCTTAAAGTAGCAGCAATATTTAGTGATTATCCTCATATTGATAAATCTTAGTTGCAAGATATGATGGCATCCTTTTGCAGCCATGTTAGATCTTTTGGCCAAAAGAATCTTCTTTGATTACTCTGTTTCCCCCAACTCACATTCGTGCTAAATCTGCTCTACACAAGGTCTGAATGACATAAACCTTTTGGGCCTATATAATCTGAAAATTATTTGTTAAATTTGCAACTGACAGCCCATGGGAGGGTACTCTAAAATTCTAAATACCCTAGTGAAATATGTGGGTATATATGATTCTTCTCCATTTTGAACAGATGACTATCACTGCCTTTGTCATAAATCAACACCATACAAACCAAATATTGTTCAAAATCTGAGCATTCAAGTATGACATTTGTAGACTTTTTCCACACCAGCCATTTTCAATTCAACCTTCAACTTATAGTCCTCTTATTTATCGTCCAACCATGTTCTGGATCAAGTGGTGATGTTTTGTCATTAGGCAGCTGTTTTCCTTAATTGCTACCTACTGTTTTTATTCCCCTTCGGTGGAGACATCTTCAAACTTGCACCAGCTAAATGTAAGGATGTCTAGATTATTTTCAAAGGTGTGAATGTTACTTGCTCTGGAATTGTTCAATCCTCCCAGGTGACAACATATTTTGGAAATGATTCACCCAATGTAGTCTACAGTATTTTTGGCCTCATAGTTAATGGCAAAGTTCCTGTAACTTGAGAATTTTACTTCTTTCAACCATTGCTGCACGGTGCACCTACAAAACCAAAAAAAAAGACCAAAAAAACTTGCTAAAACCCTCTTCATGGGTGCCTTGACAATTGAATTTAAGCCTTGAATTTGATACCTTCCCTAAACCCTGGAAAAACAACTGTTTTGTTATGTCCCCGTTTTCCATCACAAACATCAATTGATTTAATTATTTAATGTTGCCTGCAAAAAGTGCATTAAATAAGGTAATATTAAATAATTATATTAATGAGGTGAAATAAAGTGACACCAAAGAATATTTAAAAGACAATTTAATAAAGTCACTTTATAATAAAGTGGTAATTGATTTTGGCAGGAAAACTGAAAAGGTGTTATAAAAAGGATGCAAGAGCTCATTTCTCATTATGCTGGATTATTATTATTTGTTTGGTTTTCAGGAGGAGCTCTTCGGAGTCTAAAACCCTAAGTGGGATTCCTACAAGTATCTGGTTTCGGTGGTGAAAGAGTCCAGCAGATTCATCCAAGATTTGCACTTGTGCAATGTTGGCAAATTTGTATCTCCTGTGGAGACAAATTTGGGGATTATCAATTTATATTCTAGCACATTGAAGGTGGAGATTACTATTCAGTTTTGAGGGGTTTTGCAAAGTCTGTTCTGGATGCCATACTCTGAGTTTAGGAGCAGGTCGTGGCATTTCTATATTGCTGTGGGAATATTGTGGCTTCATACTTCAAGTTTGGGCGTGGCATTCATATTTCAGTGAGGGCGTGGAGTTTTTATTGAGGCATGGTAAATACCTGAAGTCATAAGCTTGGGTGTGGTGCATATTGAAACATTTACCTCAGTCGCCATTGTTAATGGCTGCATTTCTGAAGGATGTGGGCTGCTAATGAAGGGCATGGAACATTCTAACCCTAGAACCATCTATGCAGCTGCAAACAGTGTATTGGGGGTCGTGGGACTTCATCAAGGAGCCGTGAGGTTTGTAAAGGTGCAGACCTGTTCTTATAGCCGCCACCATTTGCTGTTGCAGACCTTGTTAAGAGCTGGGCGTATACATAAGTGCTGAGCGTGAGGGATTGCTGGTCATAGCATACACCTGGGCATGGTCTTTTGCTGTCTGAAGCTGCTGTTCTGATATACCAGCAAGTCGTGGCACTTGGAGACAAGGATTGACCTGAAACAAGCTTCCAAAGTGGTATTTATATGTTGCAACCTGAGTTGCCAATAACTGAGTATTGTATATTGCTGTTATCCTATAGCTGTGTTCATACTGGGTTGTTATTTGTCATTGCAATGTATTGAAGAAAATCAGAATTGATCTGCAATTGTTATTGTCATCAATCTGCTGTATATTTGAAAGGAATTTATAATCCTGTAGCTGCAATGAATGTGTTTCCAAATTGAAATGTTACAACATATGATGCTTTCTTTCTATTGAATCCAATGCATGCAAATTGCAAACCTCCAATACAATGAAGTTCTCAGTTCAGTTCACTCACAGTTAGTTTGACAAATGCCAACGTGTCAAACTGAAAAATCGTAAAATATCATCCAATTTCCATTGGGGAATGTTTCTCACATTGTATATTGCTATTTTCCATATTTGCCCTTCTAACATTAATTGTACTCTCTTTGTTTATCTTCTTTTCTAGAAAAAAATAATAATTAGAATCCTTCAACCAATTATGTCAAACCTGTATTCTTCAGCAAAGTCATTTGCCCCCAAAGAATATAGTCCAGGATGAGGTACAACTATCTGGTTCGAGAATGGATTGATTGTATGGTATTTGCAAACTGAACAATTGCAAGGATATTGAGGAGTTGTCACATGGTGGAAGCGTGGATTCGAAAGAGGAACCATTATGCCAAAATGAATGAACACTCGATTAGAAGAATACTCATATGGTACAATAATTAGCATGAAGCCACCTTGCCTGTGCAAGCTGTTTGATTAGTAGTACAAAGACATATAACATACTGTTGTACTGAAATTGACCATTAGCCAATGTGCACATAATGGTGGTCAGCCAAATAGCACTGTACAACGGAAAACAATTGCATGGTGATTGAGCATATGAGAAAGAAAAAAATTATATTAATGTCCACAAATGATGAAAAGAAGGTCAATGTGACTAGAGGTTTCAGCAGTTAACAAAAGAAAGTTCTAAGAAGAAAGAACCCTAGAATCAAAATCATTAAAGTACATAAGATAAAATAAAGCAGTGAGCCACTAACAAATTGTCAAATAGAAATGAAGGGCAAACAAGAGCCCCAAAAGCATGTGCCGGTGAGGACTGGAAGAAAATCTCATTGAATATCCCTATCTACATCTGAAATCGAATCGTCTAAGCCATCATTGGTCACGATCAAAGATAATGCTTGCTAGGGCATATCCATGGTCAAAAGGCCATCCTAGGATAGCCTAACAGGAATCAAAGTACTAGTAACTCACCTAACATCCAAGGTCGGTGTACCTCCCATAGTAGAAAAGGAGCTTGTCATGTGAGTCATCAATAAAGGAAAAATAATGCATACTTCCTAAAATTGATGCTACTAACATCGGTCCACAAACATCCAAATGCACTAAATTTAGTGTTTCATTATATGTATACTAACTACTTGGAAATGCAGCCTTGGCATACTTGGCAAGTGTGCATCCTCTACATACTCCTTGCTGATCAACAATAAATTTGGAAGACCTGTGACTATCTCCCTCAGAATAGGCAATGCTTTGTGACGCAGATGCGCCATCCTCTTGTGCCATAACTCGCACAAATTGTTATGAACTAGAGCTAGAACTGGTTCACCCTGTAACCTATATAGATTCCCTTCTCTAACCCCTATTACTTGTGCAATATATAGGCCAGATTCTTTTGGCCTGATAAGGACTTGCTGATTTTTTAATTCTACTACATAGCCCTTATCTTCCAGAACTGAAACTGAAAGCAAATTCTTCTTGAGACTAGGAACAAACAAAACATTATTAAAATCTAAAGAGTAACCTAACTGTAGTTTGAAGACTAACTAGAGCATCAAACATCTCCTTCGTTGTTTTCTTTTCAAATAAATGAGAAATTACATGATCATCTGCTTGGTCTTTACCTCTTTTCTTTTTATAAATTGCCAACTACTAGGAATCTATAGGTGGAAAAACCTCATCTTTTACAATATCCCAAAGATCATTCTCTTCCAACAACAAAGTCACTATGACTTTCCAAGGCAAGAAGCTTAATGCACCTTCCAATCTATATTCAAATCTAAGGTTAGCTGATGCCATTTAACAAAAAAAAAAATTCTTTCACAAAATTCCCAAATCTAGAATAATAAACTACTAAAAAGATTTTTTTTAAATACCTGTAAAATTTGCCCTAGCCACAAATCTTGAAAACCCTACTTGCGGTCTGCTGAAAAATGGCTTTAAAACCTTCATGATTTGACAAAAATGTTCAGCCGCAATTTGTGAAGGTAAAAAAATCCGAGATTTATCAAAATAAACTTGTTATACACCAAAACCCTACACGATTTTTTCTTGGAAAAAAATAGCATGATTTTTAGAAGAAATATCCTGCGATCCCCAAAAGAATATAAAAATATTTGTTTTTTAAATAGCATCAACTAGTCTCAGATTTGAGGATAGATTAGAAGGTTCATTAAATTTCATACCTTGGAAAGTCAAGGTGAACGATCTTTGGAATATTGTAAACCTACAAATTCTCAGCAGGCAACTCATAAAAAGAAAGAGGTAATGGCCTAGTGAATGATCATGGATGTTGTGAAGGATCATTAAATTCCTCATTTATCTAAAAAGAAAACAACCAAGGAAATGTTTGATGCTCTGGTTAGTCTACACCAAAGTGAGAACATATACAAGATGATATTGTAAAACAAACTCAGATCCATGGAGATGACTAAATCAGATTTAGTTACCAGTTACCTGATGAAGGTCACACAACTTCGTGACCAACCTTACAACAATTGGGAACAAGGTTGAAAATGCAAAGCTAGTGAACTTGGCATTGAATGGTTTCCTATCTTCATGACAAGCATTTGTCTAGGGTATTTGTGCCCAAGAGAATCTTCCTTCTCTTGAAAAACTGTGGGATGACTCTATCTAGGAGGAAAGTCAAATTGAGTCAAAAGCTAGCAAGAAGGGTGGTGACAATTGCTTAGCCCTCTTTGGATAGAGGGAAAAAAAGTAAAGGAAAATGGCCCAACAAGGGTAAGGAAAAGGATGAGGATTCATCATCATAGCCAGGGAAGGACTTGAGTAAAATAAAGTGCTTCATTTGTCATAAATTTGGTTATGCATCTTAGTGTCCAAACAAGGAGGACAAAGGGAAGCAACGGCAAAAATAAGTGGCAGCCTCTGCAAAATTCAGACGAACAAGTTTGTTGCTAAGTTTGAGAAGGATTTCTCAATGGCATCGTGTCTTTCTACCAAAACAATTCTATGGGATGTTTGGTGTGTGGACAATGGGGCATCTAGACATATGACATGAACCCAACAACATTTTAGTAATTTAAAAGAAAATAACTATGGAGTTCAAGTTGAGCTTGGTGATGATGCCAAGTATTCAATAGCAAGGAGTTGGTACAATTCCCTTTCAACTATAGTCAAGTAACTCTTTAGATTTTGATGATGCTTTGTCTGTTCCTAGTCCCAAGAAGAATTTGCTTTCAGTTTCAATTAAGGAAGATAATAGCTATGCAATTGAATTCAAGAATCATCAAGTCCTTATCAAGCCAAAAGATTCTAGCCTAGATACTAGATTCTAGCCTAGATACTACACAAGTAATAGGGGTTAGAGAAGGCGATCTATACAAGTTACAAGGTGAACCAGTTCTAGCTCCAGTTCATAACAATAATAATCTATGCAAGTTATGGCACAAGAGGATGGGGCATCTACATCACAAAGTGTTGCCTATCCTAAGGGAGATAATCACAAGTCTTTCAGATTTCAGCATTGATCAGCAAGGAGCATGTAGAGGATGCACACTTGGCAAGTATGCCAAGGCTGCTTTCCCAAGTAGTGAGCATAAATCTAAGAAAATTCTGAACTTTGTGCATTCATAAGTTTGTTGACTGATGTCAGTAGCATCAATTTTAGGAAGCATATATCATGTTTCCTTTATTGATGACTTCTCTCGCAAGACTTAGATTTACTTCTTAAGGACCAAGGATGAGATGTTTAGCAAGTTTCAAGAGTTCAAAGCTCTAGTTGAAAATCAAACAGGGAAGAAGATCAATGTCTTGAGATTAGACAATGGGGGTGAGTATACCTCTAAGGAATTCAAGGGTTTCTACAAGGAGGCAAGGATCAAGAGGGAGTTAATTGTTTTGTACAATCCACAACAGAATAGGGTTGCAAAGGGAAAAAATCGATCCATTATAGGGGCTGCTAAGGATATGATTCATGACCAAGACTTACCAATGTTTATTTGGGTAGAAGCATGTAACATAATAGTCTACATCCAAAACACGTACCTTCACAAGACCTGGGAAGGCAAGGCACCAAAGGAGGCATTCACTGGTATTAATCCAGAAGTGAATCGCTTCCACATCTTTGGTTGTCTAGAGTATATTCATATGCCTATAGAGAAGAGGACCAAGTTGGAATCTTCTAGCATGCAGGATTTGTTTGTGGCTTATAGTGAGACTTCAAAGGCCTATAGGGTCAATATTGTAGAGCAAAGAAAGGTAGTAGTCAGTAGGGATGTAAAGTTTGAGGAAGACTTTGCATCCAAGAAGTCCCATGAGTTAATTCCAGTAATATAGGAGGAGCAGGAAGCTCCAAAGGTTTTCTCCAAAGATACCAGTTGTTTCCTATTCATAACAACAATCTTCAAAAGAGACTCCAACCCCTTCTATTTCTGTTAGAAGACCTTGATGGTTCACACAGACATTAAGGGATGCTCAGGAGCATGTTGAGGTTCCTAGGAGCACATTCGGGGAGAGAAAGCCACTAAAGAAGTTTCCAAATTACATTTCAATGATGTGACATCATAGATTTAAAGCCTTCCAACTTCCAGGAAGCATTAGATCAATAGATTTGGTGAGTTGTTATGGTGGAAGAATACACATCCATCATTAAAAATAATGTATTGGACATAGTGCCAAGACCGAAAGAGAAATCAATTGTGAGTTCCAAGTGGCTCTACAAAATCAAGCATGTTGCAAATGGCATCATTGAGAAGTTCTAAGTGAGGTTTGTGGCGAGAGGGTTCTCCTAGAAAGAGGGATTAGACTATGATGAGATATTAACTGCATTCACCAAATACACTTCCATTAAAACAATTATGTCATTAGTGTCATTCATGGGATGGAAAATACATCAAATGGATTTTAAGACAACTTTTCTTAATGATATCATTGAGGAAGAATTGTATGTAGAGCAACCTCAAGGCTTTGAGCCCGAAGGTAAATGAGAAGGAATCCAATGTTTGCAAGCTCAAGAAACCCTTATATGGACTCAAACAAGCACTAGGCACTGAGAGCTTGGTATTCCAAAATAGATGAATATCTGCAAAGTATGGACTTCACAAAAAGTGAAGCAAATCCTAATCTATATTATATAATTGTTGGGACCAATCTACTTGTTGTGACCTTTTCACACATCGCCCCATTCAAAATGGGGACCCCTAATTTTTGCTCCATTCTGGTCCTTTTTGGCTTTGGTTTTCTCTCTCTCTCTCTTTTCTGGTCTGCCTTACCGGGGACGTTCCCGTTTGTGAGCTTAAACGCAAAACTTGGCCAAGTCTGAAAATTAGGGTTTCCATCCTTCTGGTCAGTCCGAGATTGAACGAAGTGAATAGATCGAAAATTGAGACTGACGTTACTATTAGTATGCTTCCAGCAAGCTTCCACTGAAATTTCATCAGATTTTGACTACTTACTATTTTTAGTAAGTGTGTAATTGTGGGCAATCTTTCAGCATTTTTGAAGTTTTAACAGTCACACTGCATTCAGAACACATCAAGCTGCTCGTGTGCAAAATTTGAGCTGAAACAGACAACTTTCTATTTTTAGCAGTTCAGCTTCCGGAGCAAATTTCAAGGCTTGGATGCAGAGTTTTTCAACGCACGTCTGGAGATTCCTTCTGAGTTTTCAGAGACCTTCGCGACAGTATAACATGCAAAATGAGACAACTTTCAGAGTTCAGCCTTCGGAGGCTATTTTTAGGGTTTGCATGTCAGGGTTCTCTTTGCATGTCTGCATATTCCTTGTGGGTTTTTCGAGAGCTTCGCAGTAACGTGACATGCAAACAGAGATGGTCACTCATTAAGCAACTTGCTATTTTTAGCAGATACATCCCGGCGGCCGCCTCCCAGCACTTCAAAATCACGAGCTGATCACAATGCAACAGAAACGAGAATAAACGGAGACCATTTGATATGCATGCAGAACAAATTAGGGTTTCCAGCTTCGGAGCCTGAAAAGAAGGGTTAAAAGTCAGAATTTTCGAAAACCGGTGTAAACCACCGCGATCAGCATCCTTCAACCTATCTGCTGGTAAAATTTGAAGACAAACGGAGCACTTACTATTTATAGTAAATCATTTTGGAAACAGGCTAAAAATAGCAAATCAGTTGCATGCGCCGATGTCAGCAGGCAGGTCACGTGGTGAGGAGCGCCTCATTCGAATTTCAAAGCAAACAGAGTTGTGGAGGTACCAGAAACGAGAGGTTACTATAAATAGCAAACCACCTCCAGAAATATGCTATTTTTAGCAAGTCAACCCGAAATGGCAGTGTCAGCAGGGTAATGGAGTCATGAGGATCCAGTGTTCAAAATTTCAAATCGATCTGAGCTTCGGAGATGCAGGAATTGAGGGACTTACTATAAATAGTAAGGCATGGATAAGCTGGCGAAGAAGGAAAAATGGCTAAGTATTGGACTTCATCCTGCAGCTACCTGAAAATGCACCCAAGTTGATGAGGAAGCATAAAAATTTCTAAGGCATGAGTTTCGTCCTGCTCACTGGGTAAAATGCGCCCAAGTTGGTGGAAGCAAAATGCCAAAAAATTCTAAGTATGAAACTCGTCCACCTCCTAGGCTCAAATGCGCCCATGCTTGGAAAGTCAAGGAAAGTCAAAGAAGTTCATCCTTCTGCCATATCAAAATGCGCCCACCTTGAGAGTTTGAATGTTAAAAATTTTCTAAGTACAAATATCCTCCACCACCCCCCAAATGCGCCCATCCTTCATGTAGGCTCAAATGCGCCCAAAAAGAAAAGAAGTCAAAGAAGTCAACAACTTTCATCCTCCTCCTAGGCCTAAATGCGCCCAAATGGGGCCATGTAAAGACAAAAATAGGGAAGGTGAAGAGTCACATGCTAAGGCGTGGAAATTTAAAATCCTCCTCACCCTCTTATATGCGCTCATCCTCCTCCTAGGCTCAAATGCGCCCAAAAGAGGGCATGTGAAGACAAAACGAGGAAGCTCAAGAGTCACGTTGAAGTTTCATTCTTCTCTCTCTCTCAAATGCGCCCATACAAAGTCAAAAAGTCAAGAGTGTTTGAAGTGTGAAATGCGCCCAAGTTGAGGTAAGTTAAAGGGTGAATAAGGAGTATGGGGGTGGAATTAAAAATTAATGTTGCCTAGGCGTTGGAAGTGAAGTCTTCTAGCAAGGGTAATATGCGCCCAGGGCACAAAGAGGAGGAATTTAAATGTTCTAGGCGTTGAAGGTGCTAGGTGATGAAAAAATTTCAAAGGCAAGATGAATATCCTTCTTCACACATGATATGCGCCCAAGGTGGTGAGTAAAAAAATAAAATATTGCTAAGGCGTTGGAGCTTTAAATAAAAATGTATTTCAAGTGTGAAGTAAAATGCAAGGTGGTGAATGAAAAATAAAATATGCTAGGCGCCTTCATGGAAAATAAAAAGTGAAGTTGATGAAATTTCCACCACTGGCAAACGAATAAAATTTTCTAAGGCAATTTTTCAAAGTGCAAAGTGATTCAAAATTTCTCTAAGGCAAAATATTTTCTTCCTTAGAAAATACGCCTGGGCACCAAGGTGATGAAGTTCTTTTTGAAGCACGAGCAAACTTTCCAGTGATGAAGTCAGAGATATGGGCATTGCAAAACGATTTAAAAATTTCTCAAGTCAGAGCAACCGGATGTTCACAGAGATGAAGAACAGGATTAAAATTGATTGAATAATAATTTTCTAAGGTTCGAAATTTTAAAAAAAAATTAAATGAACCCGTTCGTTGAGTACCCATGGATTCGACAAATTCTAGAGAAAATTTTCTTCTGGGTACTGATGATCTTCAATGAGAAATGGATTTCTATGTCTTCCGCACTTCGCCAAGGCCTTCAGCATGAAGAATTTAATCGGTGCTCGAATTGTGAATTTTCTAAGGGAAAATTTTAAAATTTCTAAGGCAAATTTGAATAAAATGGTTTTTGAAAGGAGAATGCTTCGACGGTGAATTTAAAGTGAATTGCCTAGATGATTTCGATCGAGTTCTTCACAGATGAATTTTCCAGAGCGTCAGAGATGATTCAAATTTAAAATTTGCAAGACAGAGCTTCGGCTGGGGAATTAAATGGATTAAAAGATGAAATTTAATTAAACATTTTCGAAAGTAAATTGAGACATGCCAGTCAAAGTTGAACTTCTAGAAGGTTGAGATTCTCGGACAAGTGTCAGAAATACCAAAGAGGGAAAATTCGAATTCTTGAAGTGGAGTAGTGGAAATTTAATGCATTAGCTATACTTAGCTCCTTCTAGAATTCGATTTTTGCTATAAAATTGAGAGGTTTCTCACTTCTTTTTCACAGTTGAAGAAGTTCAAATTTGCTCTGAAGGTGAAGCTGAGTTTATTGCTGAAGACTGAAGTGCTGAAGGAGTTCGAAATTTTGCTATGGCTGCAGTTGTTGAAGAAATTCGCATTTTTGAAGCAAGTGGGTGAAAGGCGTTGCAAGTTGCTGAAGGCTGAAACTTGTAAGTTGTTGAAGCTCCATTTTATTGCTGAAGTTTGAAGTTGCCATACAAGTGAGGAATTTCGATTTGAAGAAAGAAATTGCTGAAGCTGGACGTGCGCACTTGCTAATTTGCTGAAGTGTGAAGGTGCGAATTGAAGTCTAGTTGCTGAGTTTTGAAAATCTGAAGTTGATGAAAGTGTGAAGTGCGAACTTGCAAGAGTGAAGTTACTGAAATCTGCGCTTTGCTAAGTCTCTTGAAGTTGCTGATTGCTAGAGTAAAGTGGGCGATTTTATTAAAGCTTGAAGTTGCTAAGTTGCTGAAGTTAAAGCTTACTTAGAAATCTTTTCTAAGTATTGAAGTTCAAAATCTGTTGAAGAGAAGAAGCTGAGGTTTGCGAATGAGAAATGTTATTGCAGCTTCTCAAGTTCTTGAAGTCGACTAGCAGCCCCTGCACTATATTTTATTTATTTTATAAATTAATTTGCTGATGGATATTTATTATGTTGCAGATGGCTGAGGCAAGGACAACTGGCAAGGACAATAATGGTGCATCCAAACAAGCAGTTATCAAGCGGTTGAGCAAGACATTTATGCCAGAGTCCAAGTTCACTTCGAAGTTGGGCAAGCTGACTGATACCAATTTGGGCTCTTTCAACCTGGAGGCATTCAAGAATAAGATACTGGGAATTGGTCATCATCATCCTTCGGACACCTCACACAACATTGTTCAAAGCGGATTGTATGCAACTGCTAATTTCCCACCAGCTATTCAGTGTCCGGAGCTGATGATGGAGTGCGCCAACTGTTACGAGAAGGAACACAGATCAATCATGTCACCAGATGGACAAGTGCTTGCCAACCTCACTCCTTCAGCTATTGGCGAGGCTTTTGGAATCCCAGTGCACAGGAACATGATTTACAAGTCCAAAGAACGAGCTGAACGAATGTATGCTTCTGCATTCGAGAGGTGTACAGAGACAATCAATACTCAATGGATGAGTAATCCTAGACCTTCTCGTACGAAGCTGCCAAGACAAATCATAGCAGACGACTTGAAGCAGGATTATTGTGATCTTATCATGATGCTGAGTCGAGTTGGAGGTTGCCCGCAGTCATTTATTTTTGAGCCATGGATGTTCTATTACATCAACCTCGTGCTAGAAGGAAAAGATTACGTCAATTGGGCTGCAATGATCAGTGACAACTTGCACGAGCAGCTCCTGAGCCTAAGAAGAACGAAGACATTTTATATGAGCTCTTACATCATTTACATGCTGGCTCGTATGACAAAGTATCAAGGAATTTCATACAAGGAACCTGTTGGTTGTGGCTCTCACCAATTCAAAATTCATGAGGCTTGTCCGCAGTTGCATTTGGCTAGTACTACTCATTACAAGCGTGCCAATGACGCCTTCACCATGCACATCACGAGAACACTTCAGGATCGGATGCATCACAGAATCTCGAAGGAAGTCCAGGAATTGATTGAGAGGTATGGGTGCTGGTTTATACAGTTTCCGAAGTTCTCTTACATTAGGCTGCAAGGATTTTCCTCATATCCATATAGGCTGCCTAAGTACCCAACCAATAGAATATTGATGTTAGAGATATCTAGGCAATTGGTTGCCTACGATAAGATTCAGAAGAAAAAGAAGAAGGGAGGTGTTGACTTCCCAATTGTCATGGGCAATTCCAATGAGGTGTGTCCTTCATTACAAGCAGCTAGAGAAGTCGAGAGCGAGCTGCAGTTTTATCACTTTTCATATCACACTAGCAGACAGCACTATGATCCACACAACAACATCAAATGGATACTGTCAGAAGAGTTTAAACACAAGGCAAACGTTGAGGATTATTGGGCTAATGCATCAAACGAAGCAGAGGTCAGGAAAGAGGATGTTCTCTAGGCTGCCAATAAGCATGATCAGGGAGTGTGAAGTCATTCCGGTACCAGACCAGGTGAATGAGGACATAGACGTTGTCCATCCAGATTATGAAGCAGTAAGAAATACTCCACTTCCACTCCCGAATTGGTCAGAACCAGAGATAGCAGATTTGGACACACTTTCCATTCCGGTCTTGACATTCACTAGGGCATGGGTTGACAGGCGTGTGAATAGGCTGAAGAGTAAGTCGATTGCATTGACTTACAATTTGATGGGAGATCACAGGACACCCACCACCAGCAGGAAGAAACAAATCACACAAGGTCCAGAATCTAGAAGGAAAGAGCCAATTCAGCAGGAACCTGTTCAGCCGAAGCCTCCACGAGTTGCAGTTGAATCACCCACGCCATTGGAGACACGTTCTCCAAGTATACAGGAGGTTTCCTTGTTTGTTGATCAAAGAAATGCATTGAATCAGGTGCGAGCGATACAGGAAAATAATCAGCCACCACGGAGAGAGTCAGTTGGCCAGAGCGTCAACGCACCTAGTAGAGATGATCAGCAGACTGATGAGGGGACTGCTACTGACCCTCAGTTTCAGCAAGAGTTAGAGACGGCTTTGGAAGATGATGATGATATAGTTTCAGGAGATACTCAGCCACTTGAGGCCGATGAGCCTCGCCAGAATGATATAAAGGTTGAACAAGTCCGTGAAGTAGAGGCACAAGAATAGCAGCCATTTGATATACAGTATACAGTACCTGATTGGCTCAGAGATAGGATGAGAAGAAGCCCCAACGAAGAAATTGATCCAGCAGTTGAGATGGAAGAGTTTTTGAACAGGATCAGCGCGCCCCCACAAAAGAAGAGAGCACGGAAGTTTTCAAAGATTTTGACTGAAGAGGATGGCTCTCGCACCCTTCACGTGGCAGTGCCTCAGGTTGATTGTGACCGAGATGAAGCAGTACCCGAGAATTTTGTGGTCACAACTTTGGAGTTAGGACGCCCCACAGGTGCATAGATTGTTGAGGAGTGTGATAACTCCTACCTCGCCCTCAAGGACAGGTTATTTAAAAAGGAAGGAAAGTACAAGAATTTGAAAAGAGAGCATAAGGCTTTGATTGGATATGTGCAGCAGTTGTCTCGTCCTCGTGGGCAGGAGATTCCAGCGATAGAGCTTCCACCTGAGATACCTAGAGAGTCGATTAGTGGCTTGTTGGAGTTGGGGAAGATGGCACAGGAGGCAGACAAGTGGGTTATAGGAGTTCGTGTTGAGACAGAGAAGTTCATGGAGGACCTTGCTCTTGCTTTTCAGCAGGCCTCTAGTATTTTGGCACGTATGGAGGCAATTGATCAGGCCTGGGGTGATGCTTTTGTTTATCAGAGCAAGGTTATTCAGCGTCTTGAGGCATTGAGGCATGTTCCTTTGCGGTTGCTGATTGATGGAGTCATTCAGGAGAATGACAGGTACGACTTTTCTAGATGGTATTCTTTAGCAATCATGGGACGTGGTTTCTTCGACGCGGCACAGGCGGATTCAGCCGAAGTATGGAAGGCTATGGCCAATATCATTGATGGAGTCCAGAATACTTTCGAGGCCATATTTGCTAGGCGGTTGAATCCAGATGAGGTAACTGCTGATAATTTGAGGGGTAGGCTGGTGCCTTTCTTCTCAGAGGTGAAGACCTTCGTACAGGATGACTTTGAGAACGCCTGTACTTTCTCCAGCTTGATCCAGAGCACGCAAGATTCCTTAGTTGCTTGGAGAAAATCTTGTGCACGGCATGAAACGTCAATCACGGTGTTAGAGTTCCAGCTTGATTGCATTCCACCTATTTCAGTTCAGGAAGTTGAGGCTGTACTTGGCAGGTTCATTGAGTTTGCAGCCAGAGAGAAGGAGAATGGGAATGCACTACTGGACGATGATCTTCTAGAAGACTGATTGTGGGCATTAATTGCCTTTACTATTTTTGGGAGTGAGTGGGAATCTTTGCTCATTTATTACACCACTCCCCATTCTGGCAGTTTTTAGGGTTAGAGGGCTTAATCTTAGCCACTCTTTTGATTGTAATCTTAGCTGTCCATTGGACTGGGCTATCTATAAAAGGGGGAGTCCCCCTCATTTGTATCTCATTAGACATTAGATTAGACTAGAGATTGGAGATCAGAGTAGAGATACTAGAGAGTAGGCATTTTGATAGCATAGTGTGGAGAAGAAGGAAAGTTTTCCCTTTGAAAACTTTTGTAGAGATTGTTGTGTAAAACTTTCATGATAATAGATCTTTTCATTAATGGTGGAATTCGTCTTTGTCATGGATAGCTAGCAAGGTCTCTTCATCCTTTCGGATCCAAGTAGCATAAAGTAGCATAATTCTTATTTCATGCAAGTAGTTTACTTCGGATGTGTGGTGTTTTATTGAGGTAGCTACATTTCATTCCATACCTCTAGCAACTTGTTGATGATAAGTTCGCCTTGCGTGGTCGACTGGAAATTATCTTGAGTTTAACTTCTATTGTGATTTGTATGCTTATATGCGTCGTCTTGATGGTATATGTATGCTAAATTGTAATCTGAATATCTTTTGCTATCCCTTTGAAGATTGCGCCAATTTTGCTGAAGCTGTCCGACGTGAGGCTAGGTGAAATTTGATTGAAGTCTGCTGAAATCGAGCTCCACATATCTTGCATTTAGAATAGAACTTAAAACTTTCTTACCCCTATACTCATTTACTTTCCGTTCATCTTTGGTTAGTTTTAGGAAAGCGTACTTATTGCCAAATCATCCGCATTATACAAATCCCTTCCAATCACTCATTTATTGTTAACTGCAAGAATCCTGAACAATTGTGTAAGTCCCCTCGTGAAAACAGCAATTCACATCAAACCAACTGAGGGTATTCTAAGTATTTCGGAACCTTGGAGTTGAACGTGCGAACTTTCTTGCAATCTTAGCGCACGGAATACTTTGATCAAGAGAGAACGGAGTAGCCTTCGGACTATTTTGTTCTGCTGATTGGTGCAGTCACAAAAATCACATCAACACTACTTATTTTGGTGTTATATTTGGATGACTTGTCTATTACAAGAGCAAAGCAGCTCATTGCAGGGTGCAAAGCAGATTTAGCTACTAAGTGGCATGATGTATTATACTTCTTGGGTTTAGAGGTTTGGCAGAAACCAGGGGAGATCTTCCTTGGGTAGGGTAAGTATGCAATGGAGATCCAAACGCAATTCTGAATGGAGGATTGCAAACCTATGGCCACACCTATGATCATTGTTCTAAACAAGGTGATAGCTTCAAATTCAGAGTTGGTGGATCCCATGTTGCACAAGCAATTGATAGGTTCCTAAATGTATTTGGTCAACATTAGACCAGATATATGTTTTGCAGTTGAACACCTTGAGTCAATTAATGGTGGAACCAAAGCAAGAGCATTAGGATGCAGCAAAACATGCACTCAGATGTACGAGGGGCACAATGGAGTATAGTTTGAGATATCTTGGAGATAGTGTAGTAAAGTTGCAATATTAGTTTGTTTGCTGGACATTGCAATATTTCCCCTTTTAGTTCTTGTATTGTTTTGAAGGATAGAACTGACATTTGTCATTGAAAGTGTTGTTTGCATAGATCCTTACATTGAGTATGAACGGTAAATTGTTGAGGATTCAATGTGGAATGTGATTTTAACTACAGCTGGGTTGTTGGTATTCTAAAACCATGTGGATCTTCTAAATAGATGCTGCTTTGAAGACAATGTATAGAAATCATTTCTCATTCCCAACAAATTGTGCCGTTGACGACAACAAGGATTGTTCAAAAATTTGTTTATTTTTACCAGATTTGTACATCCCACAATATTGAGAACAGCAACAAGGTTTTTATTATTTCTTCTATACATGCCACATCAGGGAATAGGAGGAGCAATAGGCATAAGAATTTGAGGCAGCAAGCATGAATTTTTTACATTATTCCCTGTGCCAATAATATTCATTTGCAAATTTTCCATCTTGAAGTAGTTTTTTGACATAAAATATTTGTTTTGATGCCAATGAGGAAAGTAAAGGAAGCGCATACGAGCAAGAATGTGCCCAAAAAATCTCAAGGCAGTGAAAAACAAAGCAAAAGAATAATTCAAACACCATTTGCTTTTCTTACCAAATGCATGTTGTAGAAGAGTTCGTTTTAGTTGATGACCTTTGTATTATTAAGCTTACATGTTCAAAGCTCCTTGCCCAAATTATGTGTCAACATTCATTATAGGAGATAGTTTTATTGTAAAAGGCCACCAACACCTTGCAAATAGTTATTATCATTGCAATCAATGATGCACATCTTGCTTGTGATACTAAGACTATTTTATTGCTTTTGCTCTTCGTGATACATGGAAATTGTAAAGCTACATTCAGCAGATAAAATTAATGTGGTGAAAGAAGAGGCTGGAGGAATATTGATTTTATTGGTTAGTGTATTTAAATTTATTGGTTTGTGCTCTTCGTGATCTGGTTAGTGTATTTAAATTTATTGGTTTTGTTCTTACCATACACTGGAAGAAAGATTTGTTCAGTTTTAGCACTGAAGGAGGGATTTTGACACTCTCACGGGAGGGTGGACAATTAGAAAAGAGTTGTCTCTCATTTTGAATGGAGATTGGGATTTGTTCTTTTATGTAGTACAGAGGATTTGCAGGTATTGTTTGACAGTCAAGATACGCCGATGAAATTAGTTGTGACTTATGTGTGTTCTGGGTGAGTTTGAAGATTTGGTGGAGCTGCTGCATCAGATTTCTACTACGAGGCTGTTAGGTTTAGAATCTAGACCCAGTGCAGCATACCCAGTGCAGCATTCCTTCCTTTATTCAGTTTGATGTAACAGCAGGGGGGAATGTTGGGACTAGATATTTCATCTATAGTATGTATAGTAGAGTTACTAATTAAATAAAACATCTTAGTTTGTAATATGTCATCGGGTCTGATAGTTGGTAGTTTAGGTTACTTGGGTGTGGGAATTTCCCATAAGGTAGTTGTAGGGTGATTGATGGTAAAAGGTTTTTATAAAGCCAATGCAAACAATCTAAAAATCACCCCAAATAACTAATATTTCATTTATATTATTCTCTGCAAACATGATGCAGATTTATCATTTTGTTCATGGAAATTCAATACTAACACCCCTGGGTGTGCATAAGTTCCATTGTTGATTGGAGGTCATATTTCTTTAAGAACTTGATCTATTTAATATTTAGTTTGGATGTAAAAGCTACAAGTGTTTATACTTTGCAATACGTGGACCTCATAAAAAAATAATTTGTATTGTAGTAATATATTAATCCTAACAAAAGGCAAGGATTACCAAGAAAATATCAAATATTCTATAACTCGCAGTTCTCTTCCGACTAATTCTTAGCACTTCCACTTCATACAATCTAAGACTGAGCCTTTGCACTCTCAAACAAACACCACACTTCCTTTAAAGACTAAACCTTTGTTGTTTGGCTTCCTCCAACTTATCATGGCATGTTTTTGTCATGGATTTTTGCTACTTTCTTCAACACATTAAAAACATATTGTATACCCCCATTAAAGAGGTATGCAATAATCAGTTAGTGCACAAAAATATGGCTTGGATGAAACCTTTTGAAGGTTTTCTCAACTTTAATTTTGATGTTGCATCCCCAAATAACTCTGGATCAGCTAGGGCTGCAGAGTTGACTCATAATTTAAGTGGTTACTTCATTAGTGGTGGCACTTTCTTCCTCGGTAACAAGTCTAACAACAAGGTGGAATGGAAAGCAATTGTGTTAAATATTGTTCTAGCCTCTTCTCTTGGATGTAGAAGATTAGTGGTGGAAGGAGACTCCACTCCTTGATTGTGATCCAAGGCCTTCATGAGGGTTCTTACCCGAACTAGAGGAATCATCATTTTTTGGAATAGTTGTTAGCTTTGAGTAAATCATTTGATGAAATAATGTGTTCTCGCTGCTTTTGAGAATCCAACTCAATGGTGAACTTTCTAGCCAACACGCGTTAATTAGGATCCTTTCTTAGCCCTTTTCAATGAGTGCATTAATTCTTGGCCAGGATTGGACAAATTGTTAGATTTCAAGCCCCATAATTGTTGTGGGTGGCCTTTTCACTATTGTTATGTGTTGGCAATTGTCATTCCATAGTCTTTCTCAAGTTGTATTTGGTATGTCGACTCTTAATTCTCAACCGATGCACAAAGGTGGCAGCTTGTATTTAAGTTGGAAGTGTGTCATTTTATGATTGTGCTTCTCATTGCTTTGGAGAATCCAACTAAATGGCAAATTTTCTTGCCAATGCATGTGTTAATTAGGATCCTTTCTTGGCCCTCATCAATGAGCACATTAATTCTTGGCCACAATTGGACATGTTGTTAGATTTTAAGCCCCATAATTGTTGTGGGTGGCCTTTTCCCTATTGCTACATGTTGGCAATTGTTATTTCATAGCCTATCTCAGGCTGTATTTGGTATGATGATTCTTGATTCTTGACTAGTGCACAAAGCTAGAGGCATGTGTTTAAGTTGGAAGTTTGTCATTTTATGATTGTGTGATGTGACCCTCTTCGCACATATTGGCTCATGTTTTGTGTTGAGGTGTTCCTATTTATGGCAAGGTGTTTTTGGTTCCACACAATCCATCCTTGCGATTTTTATGGTTTATCTAATGTGCCAAGGCTCAACATCAGGCTTCTTGGTAGGTCTAGGTTGTAGTTTGCACCTGTTAATATTTTGTTGACTAGTATGGTTTGTTAGAGCCACTCTTCGAAGCCTAAAGATTCCTACCAAAGAGGTAGGGTTTCTAATACGCACCTCTACTCTATCTTCCACTACCCAAACTTGGCCACGATCAATTTTGGTTCTATCTTTTTTCAAACAAGTTGATTGCAGTCTTTTCAACTCCTCAACCTATGCACAAGTTAAACGTTAATGCAAAGCTCCATCCTTATGAAAAGCATTTTTGCACAAAGTATTGCACACAAAACTTAAAGCTTCTTGGAATCAATGAATTCTTGTTATGTCTATTTTTTGAGTCATAAAAAGAAGGGATTCTTGCAACGCTAAATTAAGTTTTGGCTTTAATCTCTTTTAAATAATTTTTTCTAAACATAAGTACATATACATTAATATTAATCAATTTTGTGAAGGGAGTCGTAAAAAGAAGGGATTCTTGTAACCCTAAATTAAGTTTTGACTTTAACCTCTTCTACAAATTTTTTTCTAAAGATAAGTACATATACATTAATATTAATCAATTTTGTGTAGAGGGTGTTGGTACCATTTGGCATTAGGGAAGCTAGCCCTGCTCAACCAAAGGCTTCTATCCAGGAAGATTTCATTGTGAAGTTGTCAATGGTTATTCCCTCACAAGAGCTTTAGATGTGGCTCTTGTGACTCTTCCACCCTTCCCAATTTGCTACCATGGAGGTGAGCTAGTGATGATTTGGAGGTGAACTAGTGAAGTCAAAAGGAATAAAATCCTTGATCACAATAGGGATGTGAGTATGGTGAGTAAGGAAATTTTGATTGTGTATAAGGAATTCAAGGTCCTTAAGTCTTTTTGCCTAGACTTGTGTACAATGGTGGATAAATTAATAGTCACCCACTCATGTGGGTGGGTGGAAGGTAAACTATTGAGGGCAAAGAGCAGTTGGAAGCATTTCATGGGGTGAAATTCCTAGCCCTTAAATCTACTTATATAAATGATGCTTTATGGATGGTCAAGATGGTAGAGAAAAAGTGGTGGCTATCTACTTGGATGGTTGGGTAATGAATCTTGCTAGTAGTGTTGGTGGCTAGGGTGTCTTTGAGTAGGTTGGTGGTCGCGAGCCTGTTAGTTTTGGTCTCAACTAGTGGTGTCCTTTTGCTTGGTGGTTTTTGGTCGACTAGGTTGTTTGTCCTTTTCTTTGCTTGTCAATTGATCGTTATGACCATTTTTTTGTTGGCTACTTTTATTTTCAAGTGAGGGCCCCTATAGATCCCTCAATATTCAATCAAAAAAAAACATATTTATGCTCATGGGCATGTATGTTGTCTTAAAATGTGCATTCTCAATAATTTTCTCAGCCCATAATTGAAGTTCATTTTATAATGTCATTTTTCATGTCATTAATTCTTAAAAAAAGCAACAGCCATTGAAATAAGGTTGTTGTGTAGACTACTACCTAGAATTGTTCTAAACTACAAGGAGGCATGGCAAAACCATATTGGCTAACAAAAGATCCAAAATGTGGCAGTTTACACCTATGCTTTGTAGCTAAACAAAAACAACCTAAGAAAACCTTGTGTTACATATCACAAGCATGTTCAAGTAGATTGACTTGCCATGGTGGTTAAGCATTTAGATGCACAATAATAGCCCATGAGAAGCATGTTTTTCATTGCATGTTTTATGATTCTTTCATGAAATCCTTATAGAGAAATCACAGTGCATTAGGGTCATGTTTTGCATTGAAAACTATGTACCCTAGGGACATCTCACCTACATTTTAAAACCATGTCCCTCAAAGGGAGCATTTCGGGGAAAAAAGATGGTCGAAAACATTCCCCAACCATTCCCGATTTGCAGAATTTTAGGAAATATCCCTAGATGTCCCAAGGACGACTAACAATCCCCTACAACCCAATCAAAAAAAAAACAAAAAATTGAAAAAAAAAGAAAAAAGGACATGGCATTGGCTTTGTTTTAACCCTATAGTCTAACGATGAAACAATAATGCCACCTTGCAGCTCATGATATAGATGACACTTCCCTTAGTACTCCAAATTTTGCTCAAAATTCATGAAGCCTTTCCATCAACATGTCCCATATCCAGTATTTGGCAACCACAAGCCACACGACAATTTATATGTACGATTTTTTTAAACTAATGATTGTCAATTAGTTTGCTACAATTCTCAATTCAAGTAGATCTTGGTTTCAATAAGTACAACAACTGCTTCAGCCAGAGAAAGTTATCAACAATATAAATTAAACTATTATTTCAATGGCCATTGATTTTCAAATCATTAGGTGTGCACCATGTCACTAGGAAATTTTAGTACTCTATCAAAATACAATCCATATACTTGACACCTATACATTGCTTATAATTGTGTGTAAATCATTTTAAAGTGCCATCTATATAAACTTGAAATTCAAGACCAATATGTTGGACAAAACATTTTCCAATTCTAGTGTATTTTTCAAATTAAATTTGCACTAAGTCTAGCTAAAGTTAGATAAGCTCATTGCAAAGGTATAAGGTATCCAATCAAAATGTTGCATCAGTTGTGCAAACATTTTAACTACAAGAGCATCACAAAACCTTAAGGTATTTATATAATACTATGTTCCTTGGGGATGCATCTTGTAGCAAGGATATTCTGGATATACCTCAAAAACACCCCCTTGCCATCCCATGCTTGTAACTTTTTGGTGAATATGTTTAAAAAACAGAAAACTCTATGCGGCGACAACCTATCATTCTAGGGATGGGTGCAAAGCTAGTTTATTTTTTTTAAACCCTAGTAAAAAATTATTTTATTCTCTTCAGTTATGCCCTCCCCACACCACACTCAACCCTAAATGACTAAAAGATGGCTCCCTCTTCTATTCCAAACCATTTTAAGTTATAAACATTATTTTTTGCTTATACAGATCATGCTATTATAGTATGATACTAATATCAAATACAACACAAAAGCGATTAAATTATGGAAAATATCATGCACCTCGAAGGTGAGTGTGGTCTCAAAGGTTTTAATTTGGGCTTGGAGGCAAGAGTTTTGCCCCTCAAACCAACCTTATATCATGATAGGGCGCACACCACAATTGCTACTCTTGGACCTCACAAGAGGTGTTACCCCTGGACCCAACTACAGACCACCACCCCAAAACCCCCACTCTAGTTGTAAAAAGAAAAAAGTTAAAAATCATTTTGGGCCATGTTGGATGAACAAGCAACATTTTTTTACACATACACAATTGACCACATCCTTTGGGCATTTTGTTGTAATTTTTATATAATATATATGTAGATCAACCATGAAAGCAATGAAATTTTGACATTTGTTAATTTGAGTGTTGAATCTCATGTGAAATCTCAATTCAGCTCTAATGTTATGTAATAAGGTTCTATTATGTCTATGATGAATGCCTTATCAATTATATCATATGAATATTTGAAATTTTCCAATATTTGTAATTTTTTCATTTTTTTAATAGTGATCTCCTTCTATCCCCTAAAATAGCCTCCTAAAATATCCATCCTAGAAATGTGTCCCCTAATCCTCATCCCGAAAATTTAGTGTAACATAGATACAATATTATAAAACTACTACTTGAATATGAACAAACAAACATTTGACTATTCCAAGTAGTAAGCATATTCAACTTTATATATATATATAAAGTTGAATATGCTTACTATATATTATATGAGTGAACAAACATTTGACTGTTCCAAGTGGTAAGCACATTCAATTTAATATATATTGATTCTAGTTATTAATGGTTAAATATATATGCACATTGACAATAAAAGTAGTGAAATTTTGTTAATTTGTTTTTCAACTCATGTGAAATCTGAAATCTCAATTCAATTATAAACTTATGTATTAAGGTTCTATAATGTATATAATGATCGCATTATCAATGTTATCATATGAATATTTGAAATTTCCTATAATTTAAATTTTCATTACTTTTAATAGTCATCCTCTAAAAAATGACATCCCAAAAAATTCATCCCAAAAACAGATCCCCCATCCCCATCCCAAAAATTGGTGTAACATAGATTGAAAATTTGAAAATGATTTATCCACACTAAAAAATTAAAAGGAGATTGGAATCCCTTGAGTATCCAAGGCCAATGCTCTAAATTATCAAAACTTATAATGTCTTGAGCAAAAGCAAAGCATAATGTCAACTGATGAACAAAGATAACCAAAATTTAACTAAACTGTAAATGAATAAAGAGCAGAATATTGTTAAAATATGTACACAAAGAGCCAATAATAAAAGCATAGATTGTGATTATTATACCAGTTGCAATACAAAAGTACATCATGCCACAACTTGATATGGACAATTTTATATGACAAAGACTATTTGCTTATAGGCCAGCTACTTGTATCTTCGACCTTAAGATGGTGTCTCGAGGGATATGAGTGGGTTAACAACACATGTGAGTGAGCTGGATATCTAATGATATGATGGCAACTCATATGTTGATATCTTCACCTAGAGAGATGTCTGAAATATTCTCATTACATTAGTAGGGAAAATGATTATGTACAAATCCCTCTAATTTATTATGTCATACCATAAGAGATTTGTCTATAGCTGCATAGATAACAAAAAAAACCTGGAGAAGGTGAAGCGAAACATGTGATTTAACCCCAATGCATAATAGTTTGCCTTACACTTGCAATGTAAAGTATAATGGGCAAGAACATTAAGTCATTATTGTCCCCCAAAAAGGGTACAAGGAAAGCTTGTGGAGTGAAAGGTGTTACCAACTAAGAGATCATATCTAAAGTTGATGTAATTATAGGATTCATACTACTACATGAATCAAAAGGTATCATCAGGCCATGAAAAGATCTATAGGCCTCATTCAACACTAATGATGTATATTGTATTCCATATTGCTAGATAGATTCAATTGGATATTATATGTTACCATGTTGTGACTGAAGCTCAATTCTTCATCCCTATTTAAATTGTTTAGGTCTTTTCCAATATCTTGGACCTTCAGAAACTACACTTAAAGCAGTAATCTTCCTTCACGATGATCCTAGCCTTTTCTATGCATATGTCATGCTTGGTAGAACTTTGAATTTTCCACTAAAGCTGATTTCTCCACCTTTTAAAATAATTGTCAAACACTATATTTTTTTATCCTTGTTTGATTTGACCTCCCCATCTTCACTATGCAAGGTTACCCACAAGAAAAAGGAATGTTGTAGACCGCAATGTTTGCCTTTGGCTCTAAACCATTCTTTGCGGATTCAAGCACCTTTCAAAGTTTTCTAGAAGGAACACCATGTCAATATTCTAGTGTAATGTAAGACCACTGATTTTTTCTGTTTGCTAATTGGTTTTGATGTGACGTTGTTTGCTTGTTTTCATATGCCATTCAATGATTTAACATACTAAAGAAATAGATGCATATAAACAGAAAATAACATTGAAAGACTTGATGCAAGGATTACTTTCAGATTGTATTGCTCAGAAATAATGAGAAAAAATTTCAGTCCTTTCAAAATACAATTTTCAGACTTAAGAAACACTTCCAGACATGGTATAATGAAGCACAAACAGCAACCATATATCTCCAATCTGCTATGTTTGACTTCAAGAATAAAAACCATCAAACCCTACCAATAACCAATGCCAAAACTTCACTCCAACAGCTCCACATGACTGAATAAGCAGCAGCTGGGCGAGCAGATTGAAACTGGAATATCAACCTCAAACTAGACGCTAGCTGAAATAGGGCGATCTGTCTCTATAAATCATTCCTTGACCAATAAATATTTGTGAATATATGTCTTGAATCGCCTTGGAGAAGAGCACACATAGGAAGGCAGCAGCTGGGCGAGCAGATTGAAACTGGAATATCAACCTCAAACTAGACGCTAGCTGAAATAGGGCGATCTGTCTCTATAAATCATTCCTTGACCAATAAATATTTGTGAATATATGTCTTGAATCGCCTTGGAGAAGAGCACACATAGGAAGCATACCCATAATCAAATCTCATGCCATTTGGGAGTTATAAACAAATAACCAGGTTCAGACCCAGTTGCCAAATTGCCCAGGAAATACTGAAACCGCTTCCAAAACACTCTGAAAACACACCAAAATGAGGCTACACTATCATAAGCCAAAACCCAACTGACCACACTTCAAAAATACTCAAAAATTTTAATCCTGTTTGACTGAACTGCAACAATGAAGCCCTGAAAATGGTCCTTGAATGGAACCACACCTCAACCAGCTAGGGTAGATATTGCACCACCGAAACCAGCTCCTCAATGCCAAGGGTTTTCGTCCTCAACACCTGTTTTCAGTCCTCTGGTGTAAAACCAGCAACATCTCCTTATGCAACCATTTCAACATGAAGAAATGAGGCTTCAAAATGAGAATATAAAGTCTCAATAGGGCGACCAGCTTCAAGAAAACCCTAATCCATCACTAAGTTCAACACCCCTTTTGTTATTTGCTTTTGTTTTATTTAATTTTTGACTCAAACTTTAGTCCTCTTGGGCGTTCATTTAATCAGCCTTCAAAAGCGTTTTTGATGCTTTAAAAACAATATGAAGTCAATACACTAGGCGCCTAGGTACAACTTATGTCCACTCCGACCCTCAACTTAAAATTATAAAGTAACTTTATTTAATTCATTTTTAGAGAGGAAATAGACATTAAAATAATCCAACCTTTGCAACCCAACACCTCAACAGAAATAATGTTGTTGGAGGTAGCTTGACCTGGTCCAACTTTCCACAAATAGACTATTTTTAGTAAGTACTAAAAATAGTAAAAACACCAAAAACTCAAGCTAGAATGACAATAGATAAGCCAAAGGGCTTACTGTAAACAGTAACCATTGGACTGGTCCTCTGCTAAAAATAAAAAGTCCTCCTGAACTCCGAAAACCCAACATAAAAACTGGAATTGAGTTCCCTTACCAAAACCATTTAGCCTACAGGAACTCTTGAATAGGCTAAAGGTCATAAGCACTACTCAGAGGCTAGGAGGGGACATTACATCTAGTGCCCTAAATTCTCGCTATAGGCCAATATTTAAATTCTTCATATTGCCGTTGACATAACCATCCCTCTTTACTTGTTGGAAAGCCCTAGCAATCTATTTCTTCAAGTAAGCAATATTTCTGAAAAATGTTCATTAAATGTTGCTTCTCTTGCTTCAAGTGATCCTCATTATATAATCTTGAAGACCTAGGTTCCAAGATACTAGAAATGCCATCCTTTCTCATCTCATGATAGTGTAAAGAGGCATGAGATTGTATTTGTTAATTATTGAATAAGTTTTTCATCATTTCCTAGGAGATCTTTACAAATGAGATTGCTAGCTAGATTTTATTCTATCCTTTAAGATAGGTTACCTTTGATCCTACTTGGAAAAGGATGTTCTTAATGATGGAGTTAAAGGGACCCCATCACCTTGTATCTTAGAGGTTAGAAGAATGGAATATAATCGAAGATGATAAATATGAATTATAAGTACACATGTATGAATGGTGGATATACATACAAAAAGAGTAAGGGGCACAATGTTATGCCACTAATTCTTGAACACTTGTGTAGGTTTGTAGGTCCCTACAACGTAAAGAAGTCAATATGAAAAAACTAACATATAAAAAGTCCTGGTAAAGGTGACTCTTTTCATCCCATCCTAAGCAATAAACCTATGAAAACTAGTATTTGAGCACTTCCATTATGAGAAGACTTAATGAGTGTCATTCTTAGTTAAAGTAACACCTATTAAAAATAAATGTACTTGCATGAATGCTACAAATTCTTTACAGGTGAACATACATATTTATACAAGGTTACGACCACTATAGATATCAAACAAAGTGATCTAGTTTCTAGCACACTTAAGCTTCTTGCACCTTTTCTTTTCTTTTGTGGCTTTAATTATGGCTTCTAGAAGACAAATAATTCCCCTCCCTCAAAACATTGAGGAAATCCTACCTTACTATACTATGTTGGCAAATGGTCAGTGCTCCCTTCGAGATTCGTGACATGGACTAACCGCCTCCCGTAGAGCCGTTAACTCTGACAGTTGTATCGGGCATTAACAAGTCAATCTTTTAGTGCAATGGCAATTGTGGGGCCAACAATTGGTATCAGAGCCAAAGGTGTCGGGTTCGAATCCCCTCGGCTTGCACTGAGGGGGAGATTGTTGGCAAATGATCAGCGCTCCCTTCGAGATTCATGACATGGACTAACCGCCTCCCATGGATCCGTTAACTCTAGCAGTTGTATCGAGCATTAACAAGTCGATCTTTTGGTGCAACGGCAACTGTGGGGCCAACATACTATTCATGAAATGATAATTGATATTCATTATTTACAAAGGAGAGGAAAACTCCTTAAATAATACAATACAAGACGATGTTTCTAAAAGGAAACAATTGTTAACAAAAGTAATTAACTAAAAGTTACTAAAAGCTAATTGAAGCAAACTAAGTTAACTGAAAGTAAACTACTATCTAACTAAAGGCTAAGATGCCCATTAAATAATACAATAATAGTTTAATACCCTCCCTTAATGGTCATCCTACTAACTATCTTGAAATTTTACGAATTTCTCCGGATTGAGAGACTTGGTGAAAATGTCTGCAGTTTGATCCTGAGTTGGAACATACTGCAACATCACATATCCATCTTCAACAAGTTGTCTGATGAAGTGACAATGGAGCTCAACGTGCTTGGTTCGCTCATGGAAGACTAGATTCTTAGCAAGTTTGAGAACCCTTTGATTATCACAAAACAAGGGTAAAGGCCTTGCTTGAGACATCTGCATGTCAGCAAGCATCCTTCAAAGCCATACTGTCTCACATGCGGCCTTAATTGTTCCCCAATACTCTACCTTGATTGAGGAAAGAGCTACTACTTGTTGCTTCTTGCTTGTCCATGTGACTGCACCTATACCAAAACTAAAAACATACCCAAAAGTGGACCACCTGTCATCAACTAAACTTGCCTAATCGGAGTCTATAAAACCAACCAACCTAGGATCTTTGCATTTGTTGTACAGAATGCCAAAGTCAGGTGTCCCTTTGACATACCTCAGTACTCACTTCGCGGCAACCCAATGTTATGCCTTAGGGGCAATCATGAAACGAGAAATGTAGCTCACAATGAAACTAAGATAAGGTCTAGTGGCAGTAAGATAGATGAGGCTGCCCACTAGTTGCCTAAATGCAGATTCATTTACCACTGGTAAGTCTGATTTGGCTGAAAGTTTCAACCCCTTCTCCATAGGAGTGGATGAGATTTTGCAATCTTCCATCTTGAATTTTTCCAACAAACTCCTAGCATACTTCAACTAAGAAATGAAGATACTGCCACCTATCTGCCAAACTTCTACACCAAAACAATAGTGTAGGAAACCCAAGTCCGTCATCTCAAATGTCTGACACAAATTTGACTTGATTTGTTCAATCAAAAGTAACCTACTGCCAGTAATGATGATATCATCCACATAGATGACAAGAAGGATGATATCACTACCAGTGTTTTTGACATACAAATTTGCATCTGAGGGACTCCTCTGAAACCCCTTTTTGCAACCAAGTACTTGTCAAACTTCAAGTACAATGCCTTGGGTGCATGTTTTAGGCCATAAAGAGCCTTCAACAATCTACACACCTTGTGTTCTTTTCTTGCAACCTTAAAACCAGGAGGTTGCATCATGTATACCTCTCCCTCCAAATCTCCATTGAGGAAGGCACTCTTCACATCCATCTAGTGGACCTTCCAACCAAACTGTGCTACCATGGCCAAGACAAGTCCGATGGTGTTCATCTTTGTTGTAGGAGCAAAGGTTTCCTCATAGTCAATACCTTCTCTTTGTGAGAACCCCTTAGCCACCAACTGAGCCTTGTATTTATCCAGTGTTCCATCAACCTTCTATTTCACCTTGTATACCCATTTGCAGCCAATGGATTTTTTTCGTGGTGGAAGATCTGATAGAACCCACATGTTGTTCTTCAAAAGACTATGATGTTCAAAATCCATAGCCTTTTCCCATTCAAGTTTTCCCTTCGCCCCCGAATACTGTTGAGGCTCGTAAACACTCTGAATGTTGGCCAAAAGAGAAAAGTTTACTTTGTTCTTCTTGCTCTTGCCTCTAGATGATCTTCCCTAGACAAGCTCATCATCGTGAACATCACCAATGAGCTTCGCCCACCACTTAGGACAAAGAGGAGATGCATCTTCTTCCAAATCAAGATGAACATCATCATGACTTGGGCTGCCTAGAATAATGCCATTTGGATGCTGATCCAAGTTATCTTGAGGAAAATCTGCTAGGACAAAATCTTGCCTGGGTTATTCCAAAATGTCAGAATCATCAAAGTCCCTCCCTGCTGGTAGAGGATCTTGCTTATAAGATTCCACAATGTCAGAATCATCAAAATCCTTCCCTGCAGGTGGAGCTACTGAAAGCTTAGCTCCCAAATCCTTGGTCTTCAGAGGTCGATTGTCAGAGTGATGGGAGAAGAGAGCAAAAAGGGCCCACCTTCCTCATCAAACACAACATCCCTACTGAAAGTCAAACGATCAATGGCCACATCAATCAACCAATAGGCCTTATGATTGTCACTATATCCTATTAGCATCAACTTCTGGCTCTTGGAATCCAACTTGGTTCTCTTCGCATCTGGAATCCAAACATAGCAGTCGAACCAAAAACCCTGAGATAGGTGATTCTTAGTTTCCTCCTAGACCATGCTTCCTCTGGGGTCATCTTCTTAACGGCCCGTGTGGGAGACCGGTTAAGAAGGTATACTGCAGTAGACACTGCCTTAGCCCAAAATTTCTTGGGAACATTTTTGTTCTCCAACATACAACAGGCCATCTCTATGATGGTACGATTCCTCTGCTCAACAACACCATTTTGCTCAAGGGTATAGGGTGTGGTAAGCTGACGTTTAATATCGTGTTTAGCACAAAAGTCGATGAACTCATTGGAACAAAACTTACCACCATTATCTGACCTAAGAGTGACGATTTGACATCCAGACTCTTTTTTAACTAATGTTTTAAACTTCTCAAATTCATTAAATACTTGTGACTTTGCCTTGAGAAAATGCACCCACATTTTTCTACTAAAATCATCAACAAACAGGAGGAAATACCTAGCACCAGTGACTGATGCAGTATTCATTGGTCCACAAACGTCTGCATGAACCAGCTATAGAACCTTGGATGCTCTCCAAGACTTTCCATCTGAGAATGGAGTACGATGTTGCTTCCCTGCTTGGCAAGCTCAACAAACACCATGTGTCTACTGTTGAATCTTAGGTAAGCCTTCTACCAAATTCTCTTGAGCCAACTAAGAGAGGTAAATTCTCTCGAGCCAACTAAGAGAGGTAGGCAATATTGAGATGCCCATACCATTGATGCCAAAGAGTGTTGATGGATGAACTCCTCGCAACCAACACATGCTCCAGAGGATCTCCTGTATCAAGCAATCGATACAAACCATGATCCTCGAGCCCAACTGCCACAATTTTCTTGGACTCCTTATCAACAATTCGACACTTGTGTGAGCTGAAAATGATGTCCAACTTCAGATTGTGTCGCATAATCTGACTCACGGAGAGCAAATTAAGCTCCATGCTTGGTACATAGTATACATTGAGACATATTAAATTTCTCCCACCATATGTGATCTAGACGTTACCCTTGCCGACAACTGTATACTCTTTGCCACCACTAAAGATAACAGAATCGAAGCAAGCCATATACTTCGTGAACCAATCTCTCATGTTCGTAAAATGCCAAGAGGCTCCAAAATTGGTGTGCCATGTAGATGATTTGACATGATATGTTGGTCGTTTGGCCTTCAATGCATAAGAGGTAGACGCCTGGTCAAAGTGCATATAGATGCCATCCCTCCCATTTTCCAAAAGCATGAAAAACGAGGTAAAGTCTGTGATCAGCTAGCACAAAACCCTAGACAATCAACTGGCACAACTCACGATTTTTGAGAAATCTTCTAAAATCCGAAAACCCTTATTTCAGTCCAAGCACACCCTTAGATAGATTGGCAATATGAATGCTTCAATATTTAGTTCTATTAATGTCTTGCAGCTTAAAGACCAAACTGGAAGCTCCACACCTAATGAACCATCTACGACTTCACCAGCAACCTCACGCCATGTGTTTGAAATGACTATAGGCAACTACAAAGATGCTACAAGCCTATGCTACACACGACCTCCAAATAATATCAATGGTGCCTTCCCCAACTCCAAAGAAATGGTGGTTGTCAATACAAAACATTTGTTGTCATTTAAATCTCAAGCCAACACAAAGAGATCTCTCATCAAACCAAAGAGTCGATTTGTCTTTATTTGCAACGCCCAAAAAATACAGTCGCCAAAAAAAACGCTAGACCTGCACAAATTAGAAAAAAAGATCCGTGCAAACGTAGACACAAAAAAAAGGACAATTTTTTGCAAAAAAGAGACGCGACTTTGAGAGAAAAAAAAGCCCTCATTTTCCTCCAGAAACAACCCATGACTTCTAGCTTTAAAAATACCCACGAATCTCAAGCAAAACTTTCGCAATTTTTCTTTTCTTCAAACCCTCAATTTGCTGTTTGAAAAATCCCTGATTTCATGCAGAGATAAGTCACAATTTTTACCCTAAAAAAACGCAATTTCTACTTCTTTGAAACCCTCAACCTTGCAAAAAATTCCTTCAAAAATCCACCTCAAAAAAAACTTCAAAAATCTTTGCAGAAATGTCCTCAATTTTTCCAAATGAAAAAGAAAACTTTGATTTTTGAAAAATTCGTTCACAAAAGATCTTCACAAAATTCCTCAATTTTTATCTTTTAAAAAATCAGCTAAAAAAACTTTATGAATTTTTTATTAAAAAAATCCATCAAAAAAGTTTGAGCCTAACCTCCAATACCATGAAATGATAATTGATATTCGTCATTCACAAAGGAGAAGAAAACTCCTTAAATAATACAATACATGACAATGTTTTGTAAAAGGAAACAATTGTTAACAAAAGTAACTAACTGAAAGTTACTAAAAGCTAATTGAAGCAAACTAAGTTAACTGAAAGTAAACTATTGACCAACTAAAGGCTAAGATGACCATTAAATAATACAATAATACTTTAATAATTTAGGACCCCAATTTTATCTGTGCAAATAAAGAATTACAGGCTTACCTCTTCAACGCATTTGAGAGGACGATTCTTGTAATGACCCCTAGCCTGGTTTGCCCTAAAATTCTTCTAATGAACACAACTTCCCCACTAGGGTTAGAATTTTTACCTCGGATGGATAACTTGTTGGTGGAGTTCTTTGATTGAAACTTGTGTACAACATAGAAACAACATTGCCAATCATACATATATATATTTTGTTAGCATCAATTCCATGGCGACATATTTATGCAATCCTTTTGTGAACTAAGAGGAGTGACATGGTGGGTCCGCCCTAGCCATATGCCAACCTAAGAGGCTGTATACCACAAGACTCCCTGTTGGTGACCTATACCTGCTTTCCCCAACCATGCCCTTGCCTCGAAAAACACTTGCCCCATTGTGGAATGGCAGAGCTTATAGGCGTTCTTGGCACTTTCACCCCTCCATGGCCCATCCCTTCCATTTAGTTTTGAGCGGACTATAAGTAGTATATCCACCCCTCCATGGCTCATCACTTGTCCGGGATTAGGCAGACTGTAAGTGAAATGCACCGCCTTTCTCAAGCCCTCTTCCCCAAGGGATTTTCAGACAGTTACATGCAATTCATTTTAAGATTTACAAGCAATACACATACATATGTAAACAATGAGTTGCAAGAAAAGAGCAATCCGTGGTGATGAATATGGACTGGTTCTCTTGGTTTCCCAAGCTAAATGTTTCTTCTCCTTAATCAATCCCTCTATTCTTAACACGCAAAAGATATCGTTAGTGTGAATCAAAATAAGAATCTATTTTGCATACCGATATTAAAGAATCATAATTACTTATAAGGCTCAATAATTGTTGTAAGCATCATTATTGCATAATCATATATAATTCACACATATCGATATCCTATATATATACTTATACATAACATATATATTTATATGTAATTACACGGAACTTACTCCCCTTATTGTTGATTTATCATTTTCCCTCATATATCTTTCATTTGGATCATTTCTTCATTCACCTATGTTTCCTCTTGATATATATATATATATATATATGGATTATCTGTGGTGCGGGAACTGCACAAGTTGCTTGTTATAGCTGTTGTGTTTTTGTGTCTCCTTCTACTCTTCCAGGTTTATCTTTTCAGATTTTGATGCTAATGATTACCCTTCATGTATGTATATATTCATGAACTATGGTTGGACCAAGATGATTAACCGCAGCCCCTATTTACAACTTTATGTTTGTGCGATCTTCCTTAGGCACTGTATTGGAATATTCTCAAATGTCTCCTATGTCCAGTCTTAGGTGGTTTGAGGCTCTAGAAAGAGTATTGCTGTCTGATTTCCTGTAGATATGAATTGTAATTATTCCCTGATGCTTTCTTCACCTCTCGTTATCTCTTTAATATCCTACTATCGTTATGTGAAGGGTGATGTCTCTTAATTCGCACCTTTTATCCTGAGGTTAATTGACGCTTGTTGTTTATCCCTCCTTAATGAAGTGCCTATCCCTTGGTATTGCGACCTCTTTGGCTTTTTACATTATCACTGCCAATAATGGTATCTTCGTCTCCTAATTCTGAGTTGGTTTGCACATTTAGCAATATCGATCCTTCTTCTTACAAATTCCTCAATCTTCTACTAATAACAAGCTTGAATAATAACGTTAAGAAAACCACAATGTCAAGCGGGTGGATATAATAATGGTTTTGGCTTCCAAAATCTCCCGTCAAACTCCCCATCGTAGAAAACAATCCGCCAGCAATAAATCGTGACCAATTCGCCATTGACAATTGCTTCTATCAACATGACGACCTTGGTCCTGAATGATCTGATATACAATATCATGGTTCCTCAACATTATCGTTTGATGAAGGCTTTTTGTTTTATAGGGAGCACTGCCTTTGCACTTGTAATCGTTTTCTAATATAAAAATATTCTAATAACAATCTTAAATAGGACTGATGTCTTCATAAGGTAATCGATATATATATATATATATATATATATATATATATATATATAATTTCATGTTATATTTATGTTAAAATATTATGTGTTCATATACATATATATATATAATAATGATTATAATACTTAGTATTTAGTATTTGTAATGCTATATTTAATAATTATAACTAGAAGATTACCCTTGAAAATTATAATTATAATAACATTAAAGAGCAAATAATTTTAATATATATTTAAAGAGCAAACAATTTTAATATGTATTTTATTTATTTTGATGCTTTTATATCTCAGTGTTACCATTTGGGGGACATGACAATTCTGCAAGTTCAATACAAGTAGTATGCAGCGATCAAATCTTCCTACACCAAAAAGGTTTAAGAGACCTTAAAAACGGTTTGTCTACATTCTCTATTAAGAAGACCGAACTAAAAGATTCTTGGTATTCTACTCGTTGACCTGTTCAATGTTACTTTTCTTGCATTTAGAGAGCATATGATTCCAGTCTAAGATAACTACCACGATTTACCTCGAGTAATTTCTAATGCATCGCTGGCAGATTTGCTCTTCTAGCTCTGCATTTCCAAGACTTATAGTACAATTTGTCTGAGCAAGTTCTTAGGTTGCTGCCATTCGATCAATTTTTCTGACCGAATGAGCTGATTTAACCAAACAAGAGAGTTAGGTTTGTTTCAGGTTAAATTGCGCAATCTAGTAACTCGCATTTTACAGAAAATCTCATCACACTTACAGCTGAACAGGTCATGTGGAGTGCCAAAGGGAATGCCTAAAACTTTGCACACTTGAACCAGTCACAATTTCTGGCACCATAGGCTACGATCGACAAAATTAAAAAACGCAGGCAAAGGTAAAGGTCATTTTCTAGATCATGGCCTGGCCAGGGCATACGGGACTTTTTCTTTACCTTATGTGTAAGGTTCAAAATTTGTACTCCTTGAGTTTCAACCTCTGAAATGAAAACCTCTTGAGTCAAGCAAGAATACTCCATATACAGAGCTTCAAAGTTCGAGGTCAGGCATTCAATTTTAGTGGACACCAGCGCAATAAGGCGAATAACAACACAAATTTTGTTTTGAAAATACCAGTATAATTATTTACCAAACCTAAAGTACATTATCAGCAGCTTAGATCGGCTAACGATGTGCGTGTTCAAGACTGAAATCATTGATGCAAACTAAATCCACACATTTTTTCCCATAAACATCTTGTTCATTACATGTGTGTTCGTTAGCTGCAAGAAAGAAAAGCTCAAATTTGAAAATGACGCGTAGAAATGTTTACCTCCAACCAAGCATGCATAGCCAAGAGTAAGTTTTTGAGACATAGACAAAGCCATCTGTTTACGTTCTTCTTTTCCTTCGTCTTCTCCTCCCTCTCCTTCTCCTTCTCCTCCTCCGCCGCCTCCTCCTCCTCCGCCGCCGCCGCCGCCAAATTTATCTCCTCCTCCTCCCTCTCCACCACCTCCAGTGAAATCTAGTTTCGGCCCCGACTCCTCTGTATCTGCCACGTCTAGCTGTCCCTCGCTTACTGGTATAGCAGATGCGAACGCGATTATTTGCCGATCGTTAGACGTAAAGAGGTAACGATTATAGTGAGTCCAGTTGCTCTGAGCCCTTGAAGACCTCGTCAAGCCCGCATTATTTACTATTGCCAAACTACATGACGGGCAAGTGAGAGCAAATTGAGAGAATCTGGTGGCATTTTTCACCTGTTTGGAAAAGGAAAGGGTTTGAGAAAAAGCAGGCGCCGGGGAATCGACAAGGGAAGAGTGAGATAGTGTAGAAGCAAACGAGAGCGCTGCCATAGTCAGAGGAAGAACTTGCAAGATCGCATATATGCCCGGTTTCGTAGGTCAAGGGCTTCACCTGGGACTTTATAATTTTTATTTACCTCAACTTGGCGTACTACCCTTCTGCATGGCAAATTCCGGAAAAGCGAAGCATCTGCTTATACCCACGTGTACGGTGCGTTGTGGTTTTTAAGCACTCTTTATTAAGAAGAGTATTGATGTTGGCCCTTTTTCTTATTTGAGATTAAGTATTTTGAATGTACTTCTAATCTCACGCAGGTTTTATGGGGCTATTTAGTTTATTTTGGCTAGGAGTTAATGCTCTAACATTTTAAAGAGTATTTTGTGGAGCTGGTGGTACCATGATTTTTTTTTTTCTATGGTTAATTTTTAAAAAAAAAATCAACTATATAATGAAATGAACAGTACTAATAATATTTTGTGCAAGTAAAAAATTGAAGGAAAAAATTAGAGGCAAATGGGGAGGTGGATCTAGCTCGATTGGCAAAAGCATCCTATTGTAGGCAAGAGGTCACGAGGTCTAGTCTCCCTATCGTCTTCGTGGTACCAGAGGGTGTGTCATGCCAGCGTCACTAGTCATGTGAAAAAAGTCTATCAGGCGCACTATAGTTTATAGAGGGACGGATACCCGACCGATTCCTGCAGTCTAATAAAAAAAAATGGAGGCAAATGTGAAAAGGGGGGCAAAGAGATTTGTGGAGTCACATGGGATTTTTTTTAATATGCAACAACTGCTTATTTTCAGCCCCCACATTTTTCCACAGCCTATTTTCAATTTTTAAGCAATTGTTGCTCACGAAAATAGGAAAAGATTCCAAATTATCCTGTTCCCATAAATAATTTTTTTCATGGGGACATCTAACTGCTTAATTTTAAGTAGAAAATAGACTTAAGCAGTAGCATGGAATAGGGGTTACACCCTCTCTCATACATGTGTATCACAAGACAAAGTAAGTGATAGGAAAGTTTAGGGCTTGCACTCATGGGGAGAGAAAGTAGAGTGTAAAGAGGGTTGTAGAGTGTAAAGAGGCACAACCCTAATAAGGGAGCAATAGGGTGGGGAGAATCATCAAGTTCAATGTGGATCCATTAATGATTTGTGCATATATTGTAACTTTTATTATGTTGGTCCCAAGAATTTTAACATCTTTGAATCTCATTATGTTCACTTATCTTTTCTAAAAAGTAATAGGAATCTTCATAGAAAGGCGGTTTCTTATATGAGTGTAGTTTGGTCGTTATCTAATACTAATCTACTCTACTTTATTAATGCAGTGATTTGTCAACAACCCACTTATGGTGCTAATTTAGATTATTCTAATGATAATGAGGGGAAGGGTTAAGAGGAAGATAAGGCTTAGATAAAACAAAAGGAAAATGAGGCAATCTATCAAAAGAACAAATTAATGTACAGCCACCTCTTCAAAGCTCGGCCTTCCATCCATCTTGCATGTATTGTGTGGCCAAGGTTCTTCAACCTACACCCACAACCTAACTAACAAATAGATTGAACATATAAGCAATAAAACATAACAACATTCATGAGTTCATTAATTAAATATGCTTCCATATAAGCACCATGAGTGGGCACGATAAATACAATGCCTCAAATTTTGAGGACTCTCTTTGAAGCAAGGTGTTAAGCAATATAAAGTATAGATAGTTTATTAATACAAACTAAAAGATATTTAAAAAAGGGGGAAGTCATATTTATGTAATAAGGTGAGGCATCAAGATCGTGTCATATATAGTAATCAAGCCTGCAAAAATATTAGAATGTATAGAAGATTAAGAGAAACATGTGTCATTGCAAAGGAGGATCTACTTAATAATTGGATGAAGATGCATATTGAAGTATTGAGGTGCTTGATAAGGATGGTTAAGTGCCCTCCACCCTTTATGAGCATGCAAATGGATGAGCTAGAGGGAAATATGTCATTAGGGACATGCTCGATAAAATCTAGCAAATGATGGTTGGATGAATATGTGAGTGACCCTTAATAGTGATGATTACTTTGTTATGTGAGATGATCATTAATCATGTGTGTCCAACCATTGAGATCCTTGACAAGTTATGATAAGATGTTCCTTTAGAGGAAAATCAAGCACACATACATTGATGGTAGGAAAGACTTGAGTGAAAATTTAGAAACTATAGGCCAAGGAGCATTTATAAATTTCTCACTCAACATGTTATATGCTCCATGAAATTTTAATCAAAGAGGGAATTTGAAATGTTCACTACACTAAGCTAAAAACACACCCTTCAAAATATGTAAAATAATAAATGTAGTAATCAAATAGTTAAAAAATTAACCTAGACATATGAGTTGAATGCAAATGGTTATATCCCTCACATTCCTATTATTAATTAACTATTCAATCAAGATTTTATCTATGGGAGTAACTATTTAGTTAAATCCATGAGGTGTAGGGAAAATTGATGATAGACTATCTTAATTAGTTCAACTTAATTTTTGATATTTATTATTAAGATGGTATAATAGATTCTTCAAATTCTATACGAACGGTAATAATATTGCAAGATATTATAAGTATATCCGATTCAGATAAATTGTCTATAGTATCAAATGACCATCATATTGTATGGTAATACATTTTGAGCTCCGTGAATGTACTCCAAGTTATCTCCAATGATTATACACATTACTTTATCCAATTATGTTATTTACATTAGTGAACGTTGTATATATTATTAATAATGCAGATATCGTTGGTAGGGTGGTGTTGGTTATGGGAGAAGGTATTGTAAATAGAGCTAAAGAGTTGTGGCATTCAATGAAAGGTGGTGCTACTATTTATCATTGGCAAGCTTCTATCTATTAGGTCATGCGTAATGTCAAAGGTGGTGTTAGGTTTTGAAGGTTTTTTTTATATTAGATACTCTATGTTTGTTATATAGTTTAGGCAATGACTTTCTTGGTGGATTTCGTGGGTGGTGGGTTTTAAGCTTTTTTTCTACTTCTAGTAAGTAGCTTGGTTTTATGATTGTGTTATATAGGTTGTCTCTTTTTTTTGGTTTCACTTATGACTCTTCTTAGGTCGCACAAAATTTTCATCTCTATAGTTATAACTAAATATTTTTTTATATCGAGTGAAGCCCCCTGATAAATCCTCAAATTTAAAATTAAAAAATAATGTAGATATTGTAAAATAAAAAAATGCATGTAACTAGAATATGTTAATTTGTCACTAAACTAATTAATTGTTTAGAATTTATAGATTTATAAATTGATGAAAATTATTTCACGTTGTAAATATTTTTAAAATTATATTGTCAATTATTTAATAGTGGAATTTTTTGTTTTATTTGTTTAATATTTTGATTAATTTTCTTATTAGAAGGTAAAGATAGGTTTTTAAAATAATCCAAACCATTTTTTTAGTAATCAAAAGATAAGCATTAATAGAATGCAAACTTCAAATAAAAATTATAGACCACCAAAATTGCATAGGAAATGGTATTGTTAACCAACAACGAAAAAAGAAAAGCAATAAACAAACAAAATGATAGCATATGACATAATGATTGCATGTGAGAAGAAAAAAGGGTTCTTTAGAGAAACCATTGCATTCTACTCCTTCCTTAAAAACTCCAAATAACCCTCCATAATCTCTCTATCCATATCAATTGCAATACTCCCATATTTTGGTTTTTTTTTTTTCTAGTCCTTTTACTTAGGCCAATATTAAGACAATTATCTTTCATCTTCAACATAATTTTTTAAAGCATACCAATGCTAGCAGTGGAATTCTTCATAATAGCCTTTTTTAGTCAAATCATCTAACCATGTATACATGAAATTTAGAACAAAATAAAAAGAAGGTAAAAAAATATATGTTTCCTCTTCTAAATTCAATGTAACCTCCGAATGATCATAAAAAGAGTTAAATAAAATAAATATTTGACAAATCTTACCAAATGTAAACCCTTTTTAATGAAATGGATTTGCTCAAGATCTGATTAATTTGTAGTTCCTCAAGCTTTGTGCAATATTTTGGCAATATTTTCCTATCAAAATCACTAGGATGTATATTCTTCCTCTCGATGAAGGATCTAGGGTTGCATTTATAGATTTTTATTAAGGATATGAATGGTCCATATTTGATGTTGAATGGATGGTTGAGATGCATTATGGTAACTCTATTAATTTTTTGTTGCCTTATAGGTTAAGATAAAAGATGAGTGATCAAGATTAATTGCCAATGAATGGTTGAGATTAGCTGAGATCATTTTATTAAATGATGGGTAACTTTTAGGGTTATCTTTTTGATTGGTTAAGATTTATTATTGGATGGATGTGATTAACTTGTATTTAGTGAATGGATTTTTATTTAATAATTATGGATGAGCATGTGAATACTTATATTTTTCATTTATTATTTTGAATAAATAGAGAAAATAGATTTTATTTTATTTATTTTTAATAATGAAGGGAAATTGGCCTAATTAATTAAATAATATGAATTGCTTAATTAATCAAAGATGTGATCTAACTAGTGGATGAAAAGGGGTTAGGAGTGTATAATTAATTCGATTAGGATGATATTAACATGGTAGTGGTATCGACATGGTGTTAGAAATTATGAACAAGCTAGTGTGGTAGATTTTAGGTGTCTACATACCCAATGAGGTATTCAAGGCTTCTTGTTTACTTCCAATCATGCCCATCCTAGATTGAAGCCCTTTTAGTTACTTCTTATTTCATATAAATCCCTTCACAATATCTACTAATCCTCACTAAACTTAATAAGAGCCTCCTTTTGGGGCTAGCTCTTGTTGACCTATTGATGTAAGATTAATTTTAACTTCCAGTCTTTCATTTTCATTCATAAACCATTTAAGAATACTATGTTGAAGGTTATATTCCTTTTCGAGGGATTCTAAATTTCTTATTAAGTCTTTAATGGAAACCTCTCACTCTCTTTTAGCTTCTCAATTATCAACATAATCACTTTAATTACTTGGAAAAGCCTCAATATTGTGAATCAATTTTTTACCATTATTATAAGGATTTTTCATATTTTTCTCTACTTTATCTCCCTCTAGATATTTTTGGTTGCTTTGATGTCCTTGTTACAAATAACCTTGCTTGTAGTAAAAAATATCTATACTGCATCATACTCCTCCTTGACCCACTTATCATTTAGGGCCAAGGAAATGTTGGTATTACTTTCTAGTCTTGGGAACTAACATTGATTCCTTCCTAGAGGATATTTTCATCCAAAAAAAATTGGGAGTGAAGGAATCCTTACCATAAATTAGTATAGAAAGGTTAAATCAAGCTAGGATGACTCCATAATCAACACCTTCATAACAAGTTATAGAGGCACAAAATTGGCTTTAGAAAATTAATATAATATGTAGCTTAAAGCTTGGTAGAGTAGGAGTTTCACCTTGTTTGATGAAACATCCATCACTAATAATTCCAATAACATTAGCAAGGAAAATGGGGAACTCACCAAGATCTTGTGTTCAAAGTGGTTTAGCAATGTGAAGTGGTAGGAGAACACACACTTGTATCTAACTTCAAGAGCGATATATTTGATCAATTCGGTGCTTGTCTCATCCCATGGCTCTGGGATAGGTTTCATGAGACAATCAACTTCAAACTTGATTAGCTTCTCTTTTTTTGAGAATATATGTTAATATTTTTAAACCGATAGCCTCTACAACACTTTCCTCTAAAACCTCAAAACAAACCCATCTAGTACTAACATTTTAGGCCTTTAATGACTCAACAAATTCCATAATTGTTAACCATGTTATCAAAATAAAGTCATCTAGGGCACCATAATCCTTGACCTTGTTATCATTTGGCCCTAAGGAAATTTTGGCATTATTTTCCCTCACTTGAGACCCTAACATAGACTCCTTTTTAGAGGAGATTTTTATTCAAACAAATTTGGGAGTGAAGCCCTCCTTACTAAGAATTGGTATGGAGGGGTTGAATTAGGCTAGGTTGACTCCACAATTGAAACCTTTTTAGTGGGTTGAAAAGGCATTAAATTGTATTTAGTAAATTGATATAATAGGTTGAAACAAAGGAAAAGAGGTTCACCATAATGACATCAAAATGATGAACCTAATTTTACTATGATTTCATTCAATTAAGGGGGTTATTTAATGCATAAATTAATATCAAAAAATAAACCTAACTAATATACCAATCAAAAGGAAGGTTTTAAAAGGGTCAAATGTTATGTACTTGTTGCAAAAAGTGCTTTTTCGAGCCTCAATGAGGACTCATTCGCCCTATGGAAAATGGGTCATGGCTAGGCTTATGGAAAATTTGTTTATGGGTTTTGTTCTTCAATGTCTGCACTCCCATATCCTAGTCAGAGACTATCAGACACTTGGAAATAAATTGTGTAGCTCAGTTTACATGATTTTGTAAGAAAGGTGACAATTTTGACAAGTTTGCAACTTTCTCCAATTTTTATCTCCAATTAATCTTCAACCTAAATCTTGCAATCACACATCCAAGAGGATAAAATTTTGTTTGTTATGGAATAGGGGTTTTCCTTGGTCAAACCCCATTTTGGTATTTAAACCCTGAAATGAAACAATGCATATAAGAATGATGAATGAACAAGAATATGTAACAACTCACCAAACCTCAATTGAACCTTGGTGTACAAATCAATAATCTTGCATGAAGTAGCCTTAAATGAATGTAGATATTGATCACAACACTTGATTAGAAGCAATTCCTTGAATATGCTTGATGGATTTTGAATGCTACATCAACACATTAGCTCAACAACATGCATGATGCACTATGCCTTTAACATGATGAAATAGATCTTTGATTGTTGCAATAAACTTCAATAATCTACCCTTGAATGCCTTAGAAATGCTCTTGAATGCTCTTGATCTCATAAACTTTCTATTAGGGTGGTTGCATAAAAACTCTAGGTTGCTTGAAATCTTCTAGGATGAACTTAGTGAAATAGCCTTGTATTTATACATATCATATCATTAAATCTTGAAATTCAAATATCACAAGCCGACATCAAATCTAGGATTTGAAATCATTAAAATACTGTCAAAAACATATCCCAAGGGGGGTCCTATGTCTAAGTGAGGACCCATTCGCCATGTGGCGAATGGGTCCTAGCTCACTTAACTAGGACACACTTCAAGAAATATGAATGTCATGTGAAAATAGGGTCCTAGGACCTAGTGAGGACCCATTCGCCGTGTGGTGAATGGGTCCTAGGTCACTAACCTAGGACACACACCTTTTAAAATTAAGTGGTGTAATATCATTTATGAATGCCAGGTTTTATCCCTCAAATTTGCATTTAATTAGGCTTGGATGTGAATTAAAGGAGCCAATTAAACTCAATTAATTAATGAAGCCTTAGATTAATGTGAAAGTGTAAAGATACACTTTACAACACCCTAAATAAGGCACAATTAAGTCCATCTAGTTTAAAAAGGCCCTAAACTTAATGTGAATGTGTAAAACATATTACAACACTAAATCAAGGCAACAGCAAACTCATTTTAATATTAATTATTCATTCCCAAACTAAGGAAAAAGGGATGCTTTTTCCATCACTACATTTTGCCCCCACTTTAGTGAGAGGATGACCCCATGTCAAACTCACACTAAAGAAGACATTCAAGACACCTATGTATGCAACAATGATAAAGATACACAATCATACAACATCAAAGACCAAAAAGAAAAGGGAGGCGAATCAAGCCTCGACTGTCAAACACGATGTGGAACACGTCTCAGCTACTTGTCCAAGAGAAGGGGAAGGATCAAGCCTCGACAATCCAACACGATGTGGAACACGTCTCAATTGTTTGTCCAAAGAACATTCACAAGAAGAACTCAATGTCCACTATGCAAACTATATACACTCAAATTTGGTCTAGAGGATTAATTAAATACAAGTTATTTAATTAATAATCTTTAATTCTTCTACTTATAAATAAATTGAAAATTTTATTTATATATTTCATTTTCTCTAATGCTTCCTATCCTAAATCATCTTCTTCATCTCTTAATTAAATGAACAAATTTAATTAGTTTATTTTATTTAATTAACCTCCTCTCACTAAATTTGAATTTAATCTCATGTCTACTAACTTCTTCCCACCTTCCACCTCATCATGTGTCAAGACATTAAATATTTATAATATTTAATTTGGCTTTTATCATCAACAAATTCTTACTAATTAGGGACACTTGGCCTTCATCTCCATTTTATTCTTCTTCACACTTGGAAGTTTGTTCTTATAAAGGGAACACATTTCCCCTTTTCTCTCTAACCTCTTCATCTTCAATTGTCCATTCTCCAGATCGAATCTAGATCGTTGATTTCTACCACCTAGGCTCATGCCTTGGAAAATCTATAAATAGGCCCTCATTTACAACAAAAAAGGAGAGAGCTAAGCATTTGTAGCAATTACACTCTGCAGCATTTTAATTAGCATTGTCATTTTAGTGAGCATTCTAGTATTAGCATTTTAGCATCAAGTAGTTTAATCATGGAATTTTCATTAGCAACGTCTTAATTACAGTATTTTATTCATATCATTTTCATACAACATCATAGCAACATTATTATCTTTGCATATCATCTACAACTAGCTTATCATTCATGTAATGTAGGAAACATCTCTTGCATTTCCAACATCTCTCATTCTTCAAGTTGTCATTTGGAAATTCGTGTGCACAAACAATCTGAGAGCAAAATGACTTAAAGAATCATTGGAGACAGAGGACAATGAGACATCATTGAGGAATTGTTGTTTTAATTTGATTATTATTTGAATTCCTTGATATAATGTTTCATTAGTGTGGTGTATAGGTTTTATTTGCTTATTCACATTATTTACATACACGCACAAACGATGCACATGCTCACTCCGAGGTAGTGGAACCTCAGGTTATCCACTAGGTGAGTATCCCTCTAGGAAGGTGGCTTAGTGAGAAAGTCATGCCTTTGTGTCGGCTCTCACTATACTTACCGTACCAAAGCTATCCCTATGATAACTTCGATAGGATTCCACTCACATTGCTATCTCATGCTTAACAAGGCATGTTATGCTAAGCACCAATGCACATGGAAAGGCTCCACAAGCAAGCAAGGTGTGTTATGCTAGGTGGCCTTGGATTAGGGTTTCGAGCTTCATAAAGTCAACAAGTTATGTTATGATAAACACTTATGAACGTCATGTATATAGGTTTTTGTTCAAGGGGATCTTGCTTCATTCATGTAAGGTCTTCTTCTTAGGGATCATCACGCCTAATGTCTCCAAGAGAGGATAAGTCAAGAGTAAAAGATTCACAACTTAGGGAATGTAGTGTGTTGCATCACCACTAAGAGGAAAGTTGTACACTAAGAAATATCACACTCTTGGAGGACATCAAACTCAATGACACCACCAAGAAAAGGACGCATCACAAGAATAAAGAAAATCACACCATAAAACATGCAAAATGTTGAATGATATCATCAATGTATGCCCCTACTTTAAAGTGGTTGCCAACACCATTGTTGTGAGCAATTGCTTTAAAGTAGCCAATGTTTACTCCTAAGACATGAGAGCTTTCCTCGAAAAACCCTATGTCAAGTCATATGTTTTCAAAATAAAGCTACGCCATGAAAAAGGAGGGAGGGGTTGCCCCCATAAATACATAGGGAATCTGTGGATTCAGGGTCAATATGTCTTTCCTACAATGTTGTTATAGAGATCGAAAATTTCATCATCCCCCAAATACTCATAGAACTGGAAGAATGACACATAGAGAGAGTGAAAAAAAAAGGCCTTTCAAGTCAACATGGAAGAGACCTAAATGTCTTGATGCCTTGTGTCATCCCCAAAAGGAAAACACAAGACAAGCAAAAAGATAAAATGCTTATGACATATAGAAGAATGTAGATACAAATAGAGGAATGCACAAAGAGAGAGAGAGATACATCAAACGAAACAACATGAGGGATCACATTATGCACATACAATCACATAAAGAAACATAAAAAGGAAAAACAATGTAAAAGACTAGTAAGGCACATGCGATTCAATCTATAGAAGATCACCTACATCCCAATCTTGATTAGTATATATGGAAGGCGAATAACTAGCCAAAGAAACAACATCAAATGCCAAAACTAGGACAAGGCTAACTAACCCCCTTGTTGGGCCACTAAGTTCAGGACAAGGATGAGCCAAGATGAATGATGAGAATGAGATCCTTGCAATAAAGAGAATGATTTGAAATGAATGTAAAACATGCAATAATACTGAGCGTACTAAGATCCCACAACTATTACATGGAAAGGAGCAAGATGCATGCATTTTTAGTCAACTTTGATTCTTAGAGGGTGCAAACTTCTCCAATACTTTATTTAAAGGACAACAATTGTCAATATGATGGCCAAAGAATCTATGATAAGCACAATATGTTGCATTCTTATTTGTTTGTATTTTGGTGAAGTTTGCATGTTTAGGTGGTAATTTGATCAGTTTCCAACATAAAAGAGTATATAAGATTGTCTTAGTCTTGGATAGTTGTAATGAGTTATAAAAAGATTTAGGAGGTTCATACAATTGTTGTAACTGAAACTTTTGATGATCATGTTGTATCAATTTCTTCTTCTTTGGTACGATAACTATCTTTTCATCAACCTCATCTTCTAATTGCAAGTCCTTTCCTTTTTTCAGAAAAGGATGTGTTAGGGGTAGTAAAGTATTCAAAAGGTGTGGCTTCTTTTTGTTTATTCATAGGTAATGCATTGGAAGGGGGTTGAGGAGGAGGCAATTTTTTGTTGATGAGATAAGGTAAGCTACACATAAATTCAATTCCTTGTTCATATTTAAGTGGCTTTCATAATTTTTCGATAAGGGGAACACCATGGATAGCAATAGATTTATCTCTCACAAAGTCTTGTAAAGTTTTTAGTTCTTCATCTAGCAACCTTATGTTCTCTTGCAGGACATCAACAACATCATGCATATTGTTTGTAGGAAGGGAAGTCATGGGAAATGAGATATGCATACTATGATTCATAGGGAGTTGATTATCAACACTATTAGAAAGAGAGTTAGAAAACCCAAGATCCACAGCGAATCGTGTATTGCAGGATGACACAAGTCTCGAACTACATCTCACAATAGTATTGCTAATAGGGTCCAACAAGTTGTAAAGCTCATACAAGTTTCATAAACTTAATGTGCAAACCCAAAATGGAAAGAGACTTAAAATGCAATGCAATGACCTAGAGTGTAATGTGTAACTGCAATTTTTAGATTATAAATAAGGAAATTTACTGATTACACTATTCAACAATCTGAAAATGAAATCTTGTAAATGCAATTTTGATATCATAGAATGCACTAAATGTACCAAATTAAGCTAGATATAATGAAATTAATGAAACAAAAACTTAGCAAACTGTAAAAAAAATCTAAAACAGCAAACAAAAGCACAAAAATGAAGATTTTAATGCCCAAAAATGCAGATTATGAGCTGTTTAGGGACTCATTCTCCCTAGGGAGAATGGGTCCTAGATTAGGGTTTTGAAACTGATTTTTACAAATTTTCAAATGTTTTCTAGTAGTTTTTATATTCAAGTTTACTACAATAAGTTTTAGGTTAATTTTGTATAAATGTAAGTTGAAAATATGACAAAATGATGACCTAAAAGACCTAGTTTGATATGTAATTTTGTTTCAATTTTCAAATGTAAATTTATATGATGTAAATGATATGCAAGATGACTAATTTTTTTGTATTTTTTTTCAAATTTAAAGAATGCAAACAATGCAATCCTAAAACTCTTAATGAAATGAAAATTTGAATGTAAACTAGACACCCTAAATGAGATCTAATTTAATGTTAATGAATGCAAGATCTAAATCTAGGATGAAAGGACTCCAAAATCAGAAAACTGAAATGCTCAAAAAGTCGGGTTCACCAAAATGAAATAAAGAAAAAGAGGTTCACCATAATGAGATCAAAATGATGAGCCTAATTTCACAATGATTTCATTCAATTATGAGGGTTATAATGCATAAATGAATATTAGAAAACAAACCTAATTGATATACTAATCAAAAGGTAGGTTTTAAAAGGGTCAAATGTTATGTACTTGTTGCAAAAAGTGCTTTTTCGAGCCTCACTAAGGACTCATTCGCCATAGGGCGAATGGGTCTTTGCTAGGGTTCTAGAAAATATGTTTTTGGGTTCTATTCTTCAATGTCTACACTCCGAGATCCTAATCAAAGACTGTTGAAAACCCAAAAATAAATTATGTAGCTTAGTTTTTGTGATTTTGCAAGAAAGGCGACAACTTTGAAAACTTTGCAACTTTCACCTGTTTTGATCTCTAATTAATCTTCAACCTAAATCCCACAATCACACATCAAAGAGGAGAAAATGATGTTTGTTAGGGAATAGGGGTTTACCTTGGTCAAACCCACTTTTGGTAATTAAACCTTGAAATGAAACAATGCATAAAAGAATGATGAGTGAACAAAAATATGTAACAACTCACCAAACATCAATTGAACCTTGGAGTACAAATCAAAAATCTTGCATGAAGTGGCCTCAAATAAATGTAGATCTTGATCACAACACTTGATTAGAATCAATTCCTTGAATATGATTGATGGGTCTTGAATACTACATCAACACATTAGCTCAACAACATGCATGATGCACTTTGCCTTTGACATAATGAAATAGATCTTTGATTGCTGCAATAAACTTCAATAATCTACCCTTGAATGCCTTATAAATTCTTTTGATCTTATAAACTTTCTATTAGGATGCTTGCATAAAATTTCTAGGTTGCTTGAAATCTTCTAGGATGAATTTAGTGAAATAGCCTTGTATGTATACATATCTTATCATTAAATTCCAAAATTCAAATATCATAAGTTGACATCAAATCTAGGTTTTTAAATCATTAAAATACCGCCAAAAACATATTCCTAGGGGGGGCCCTAGGTCTAAGTGACAACCCATTCACCATGTGGCGAATGGGTCCCAGCTCACTTAACTAGGACACACTTCAGGAAATATGAAATGTCATGTGAAAATAGGGTCCTAGGACTTAGTGAGGACCCATTCACCATGTGGAGAATGGGTCCTAGGTCACTAACCTAGGACACACACCTTTTAAAATTAAGTGTTGTGTAATATCATTTATGAATGTTGGGTTTTATCCCTCAAAATTTGTATTTAATTAGGCTTAGATTTGAATTAAATGAGCCAATTAACCTCAATTAATTAATGAAGCCTTAGATTAGTGTGAAAGTGTAAAGACACACTTTATAACACTAAATCAAGGCAACATTAGGCTCATTTTAATATTAATTATTCATTCCCAAACTAAGGAAAAGGGGATACTTTTTTTATCACTACATTTTGCCCCCACTTTAGTGAGAGTATGACCCCATGTCAAACTCACACTAAATTAGACATTCAAGACACCTATATATGCAACAATGACAAAGAAACATAATCATACAACATCAAAGACCAAGAAGAAAAGGAGGCGGATCAAGCCTCGACTGTCCAATGCGATGTGGAACATGTCTCAGCTATTTTTCCAAGAGAAGGCGAAGGATCAAGCCTCGACTATCCAACACAATGTGGAACATGTCTCAGTTGTTTGTCCAAAGAAAGTTCACAAGCAGAACTCAATGTCCGCTATGCAAACAAAAAATACACTCACTTCGAGATAGTGGAACCTCAAGCCGTCCACTAGGTGAGTATCCCTCCAAGAAGGTGGCTTAGTGAGAAAGTCATGCCTCTATGTCAGCTCTCACTCTACTTACCATATCAAAGCTATCCCTTTAATAACTCTGATAGGGTGCCACTCACATTCCTATCTCATGATTAACAAGGTGTGTTGTGCTAAGAACCAATTCACATGGCAAGGCTCCATAGACAAGCAAGGTGTGTTATACTAGGTGGCCTTGAATTAGGGTTTTGAGCTTCATAAGGTCAGCAAGTTGTGTTATGCCAAACACTTATGAACATAATGTATATAGGTTTTTTTCCAAGGGGATCTTGCTTCATTCGTGTAAGGTCTTCTTCTTAGGGATCATCATGCTTAATTTCTCCAAGAGAGGACAAGTCAAGAGTAAAAGATTCACAACTTAGGGAATGCAGTGTGTCACATCACCACTAAAAGGAAAGTCATACGCTAAGAAATATTGCACTCTTGGAGGACACCAAACCCAATGACACCACCAAGAAAAGGATGCATTACAAGGAAAAAGAAAATCACACCATGAAACATGCAAAATGTTGAAAGATATCCTCGATGTATGCCCCCACTTTAAAGTGTTTGCTAACACCATTGTTGTGGGAAATTGCTTTAAAGTAGCCAATGTTTACTCCTAAGACATGAGACATTTCCTTAGAAAACCCTATGCCAAGTCATATGTTTCTGAAATAAAGCTACACCATGAAAAAGGAGGGAGGGGTTGCCCCTAGATATACATAAGGGATCTGTGGATTCAGGGTCAAACAATGCAATCCTAAAACTCTTAATGAAATGCAAATTTGAATGTAAACTAGACACCCTAAATGAGATCTAATTCAATGCAAATGAATGCAATATATAAATCTAGGATGAAAAGGACTCCAAAATCATAAAACTGCAATGCTAAAAATTCGGGTTCACAAAATGAAACAAAGGAAAATAAGTTCACCATAATGAGATCAAAATGATGAACCTAATTTCTCAATGATTTCATTCACTTGTGAGTGTTATAATGCATAAATGAATATAAAAAAACAAACATAACTGATATACGAATCAAAAGGCAAGTTTTAAGAGGGTCAAATGTTGTGTACCTATTGCAAAAAGTGCTTTTTCAAGCCTCACCGAGGACTCATTCGCCCTATGGCGAATGGGTCCTGGCTAGGGTTTTGGAAAATCTATTTTTGGGTTTTGTTCTTCAATGTCTGCACTCCCAGATCCTAGTTAGAGATTGTCGGAAACCCAAAAATAAATTTTGTTGGTGATAATTACAATGCACAAGCTCAAGCCTTAAGAAAGGTACGCCATATTGCTTCAAGTTGAATTATTTTGTGAAGACTAAAGCTTACAACATGTGCTTCATGCATTTGGGCATCCCAAACTGAAGCTACAACTTATCCTTCACTTTGGTGATAATTCCAAAGCTCTTCCTAAAAGTTGGCGCCCATAAGTAATCCTACTTAATCGAGCCTTTAGAAATATCTTATCATGCAAGAGAGGTAAATCCAAGAAAGCATCTTGGGCGCCCAAGTTGGCTCCAAGTGTTTTCTAGTTAACTGAAACATTTACTCAACACCATTCCCAAAGAATGGTCATCCCCTGTTAACTATAGGTAGTCTTTTCTATCTATCATACAACTCAATGTTATTAGCCATGCATTCCAAGTTAACTGAAGTTAACTAACATACAACTGAAACTAACTGAAGACAACTGAACCATAACTGAACTAAACTGAACTAAACTGAACTAAACTGATTCTGAACTAAACTGAACTAAACTAAACTGATCTGAACTGAACTTCAAGCATGCAAACATCAAATCCTAACTCCTAGGATCTTTACATGCATTCAAAAGTGTTATCTCTTACTCTGAATAGTTAACTGAACTCAAGGTGAGTGTCACCTTACCATGTGTGCACCCACATGTTCCTATTATTTAGGAATAACTACAAATGTCAATTTCATGATTTATTTCATCAAATATTAATCTCATCCTAATCTTAGTGTTGTTGAACACATTCCAAGAACTTAGGAGATACATGAAATAATTAATGTTTAGGATTTGCAATTAAATGGCATCCTATTTCCAACAAATTTGAAGGCTCAAATTCAGCTGTTTCTGGTTGCAGATACATTCATTCTCTTTGTTTTTAGTCAACTTTTCGGCAAGCTATCAAGTGAGTCCATCCAACTTGTAGAACTTCGGTAAATGAAGGCAAAAGCAGAAGGTACATAGAGGTTACTGTTACATATTTTTTGCCTCAGCTCAAATGGAGGAGTTGGCTGATTGTTATTTAACATTAAGTGGAATTGCAGTGTCATGTTCGAATGCTATTCTGCATTATTATCATTATGCATTGAACAACAATTATGCATTTTAAAGAAAGTAGGGTTTCAGAGTGCCATTCAGATGTTGCAGTTTTGAAAGAAAAACAAAATTGAGTACATGAGCAAAATAGCATTTCAAATGCTTTTATTCATTTCGTAAAGAACTCATATTTTTACAAGGCTTCTTTTGATTTCGTAATCAAAATGATATTACAATATTGCATGGAATGCATTTTTCTTTTCAATTGAAAAGAAAAATTGAAATCAAAGATCCACACAAGCCATGGATATAACTGTGACAACATATTTCTAATAGCACATTGCACTACTAAAGATGCGAAAAGGAAACACATAAGTGACAGATAATCATCATTGCCTGATTACCGACGTTCGATGCCAAATGGTGCACCTTGCCTTCTCGAGCTCCGTCGACCTGTAAGAGGAAAAGAGGGGTGTCAGTGGCTCCGACTATGGTGTAACTTATATGATGCACCTACAATAGTACAACATACTATTAGCAATGCATTGAAACAATCAATCAAGTGCAGTATAAAAGAAGTGAGTTGAAGGAGAAATAGCAACATCATAATCATCGTGTTCCATTTTTATGCTAACACTGTTTGCTTCCTTGTGTAGGTATAGGTTAAGTCATGAAGCTGAAACATTATTTGAAGACCAAGCATGTGGAGTAAAATGGGCTCCCACAAGGGTCGAGCTCGGCATGCTGCCCTATTCATTAAATGGGTTGATTTTAAAAAGATACTTCATCATATTCATCAAATGAAATGAGAACAACTGAAAGAGTAAAACAAAGAATCCATCAAGTAGCGAAACCAACTATTCATTCATAACGATCAGGTTTTCTTTATGAAGGCTATAGGTGAACAGTGAGTTTAGTTCACTTAATAAATTTAACTGAGTACATTTATATCAGAAATTGCTGAATAACTACATTTTCTGTGCTGATTGTAATCAAATGTCATGTAAGTTTCAATTCATCAATTCTTTCTCGGATAGTAAACAGGCATACATTATGCCTTAATGGTTTGATTTAATTTTCATTGTCAAAGAGAACAAATTTTAAGAGCAGTTTGTACAGTGAGATATAAAAATGCATGAAGAGTACCATGTTATAGCTGAGAACTAACACAAACAGTTCATTCAAGGGTTGAATTAATCATCAGTTACAGTTAGCTAGTAAAACAAACACAGTTTTATGAATATCAAGCAAGTAATCAGAATGTTGATTCAAGAAGGAGTTCAAATGATTTAAGGGGGCTCAAATTTTCTACACAGAGAGCAGTTTTCAAATACTATGAATGAGCTTCAAGAATGAAGAGTATCAATGTTCATGCAAATGTCTATGAGTAGAAAGCTATGTTGTTGTATGGATCATCTATCAATGCTTAAGGCAAGGCAACAATTACTGTTCATTCAAATTGCTTCAGAGAGTTACTTGAACAAGTTGTCAAAGCCAGCTAACCTTTTATGTCTTAGGAAATATCACATAGCAAGGATTGTTCTATTGTGTCTTCAAAGGAGTTACAAGTGTCAAAGTAAGACATCACTTGTAATTGGTCGAGCCATGAATTAAATACAGGATTTTGATCATTTTTAGATTACTCAGTTAAGTTCTTGTCAGAACAGTAAGGTAAAGGTTATGTCATATCTACAAGATGAGCAACAGAATACAGTTGGAGGCCATAATGGAATGTACAGTTTCAGGCTCAATACACATGAGTTTCTTAAATTCAAGACAGATTTTTCAGAATCTTGTGAACATCATGGAGAGTCATACTGATTTCCAATAAAAACAACAAATGAATAGTTTTCCTTCAAAGATAATGAATATCTACATGAGGGTTAATGGTCAAATGAGAGTTCCATTATGTTTCAATATACCCATTTTTGGTTTTGAACCTGAATGAGGAAACAGAACTAGCAATGGTGGGTCAAGCCCAGAAAATAACAAGAAGCCATTTTGATGCATTAGTATGGCACGACCTATATATGGCCATTAGTTGTGGAGCAAGTTTCAAAATTGAATAAAATACAATTCTCTTCAGAAATCTCAAATACCCACATGTGGGTGTGTCTTCGAAAATACAGAAATATGATAATCTATGATACCCGTGCAGGTTTCTCATAAAAATAGCAGTAGACCACAAGATATGCAGATTTCTGTGCTGGATCGAGCTCAGGAAAGAAGAAAATACAGTTCTCTTTCAAAATTTCAAATACCCACATGTGGGTTTATCCTCAAAATATAGAAAATGCATTTTCCTTTAAAAATTTTGAGTACCCATTTTCAGGGTTGGCTTCAAAATACAGAAAAAATCAGTTACAGAAATAACCCATGTGAAATCTGGAGTAAAATGGCAAGAACATAAAATGAATGCAAGCTCCCAGAGCTAGGTCGAAATACAGAGAAAGAAAAATGCAGATTTATTGAAGTTCCTGTGATACCCACAAACATAAATGCTTTTTAATTAATATAATGGTAGTTTTCTGTTCTGGGTCGAGCCCAAAGTCCACAAAGAATGCTTCCTATAGTGCTCTTTTGGCACGGCCTGAACATGGCCAAAAGTTCATGAAATAAAGGAGAGCTTCATAGGGTTTCTACAGAGCAAAAGGATTACCAGTTTGAGGCAGGAACTGTGTACTCTCGCCACGGCCAAAAGCTTCAGTAAGCATCCAGAAGTTGAGAGTCGAGCCCACAACGAAGGTCGGGTTTACACAGCAGTAAATGAAGTCACAGGAAATGCAATATGAAGATACATTAGAGTGTGTTCACCACGGCCTCAAGGCCAAAATGGAGGTTCTGAAAATCATTAAATAAAGCTTACCTTTGCACAGTGAAGGAGAATAAGAGTACGAGTCGAAGCTTCCATAGTCTCCAATCAAGCTCGAGCTCATGATGGAATGGAGGAGTAAAAGAATGAATAGAATCAGAGAGTAATCTCATGCAGGCTGCGCCCTTAGGGTTTTTGATATTCGAAATAATGAAGTAGAAAGGCTATTATACTTCAAAGTTAGACTTTCCCACTGGAGTTTTCAGTCGACTGGAGAGCATGGAGAAGGTCATCAAAGCACACGAGCACGAATCCGACACCATCATGGCGGCGTTGTTCTTGCAGACAGAGTTTCTTTCTTTCCAAAGTCACGAGTGTGAAGTGAAATGATAATTAGGGTTTGACCTTGTTTTGATCAAAGCCCTAATTCGAGCATTATGAAGTTCTAGAATGTTCATTCAAGGCACGTGGAAAATATCAAATGGAGGTCGAAACCCATCATGCCTTCCTTATGATTTATTTAAACCTAAGTCTAAATCAATATTTATGTAAGGCCAAAATTCTATGCTAGGGTGATGTCCTAGGTATTGAAGACTTATTATTGTTGCCTTAGGGAAATATGGGTTTTTTTCCTTGAGGTATTGTTTTAAGTGAAAAGCAATTAAGGGGAATTACGAATACCTTAAGCCTAGGGTCAATGTTTTTAGGGTTTTTATTTTTTGATTGATTTTGGAGAAATCAATTATGGAGTTGATAGGAATATGACATTATGTAGTGTATTTTATGATTTTTGAGAAAATCAGAATGTTGTAATGGAGAAATAAGGAGTTTTCTTTTTGCAAAAGATTTCCAATCTTTAAATTGCAAAAAATAAGGCAAATTGTAAAAATCTGCATCTTGTAAAGCAGAAGCATAAAAGCGGAATTCTATAAATTGCTTTATGTTTTCTTGCTATTTTTAGCAGATCTTTGACTGACTTTTCCTCTTGGTCGGATTTGAGACTTATCTTGGAGAGATAAGGTGTTTTAGTGCTTTTAAAGCAGATTCAGCCTATTTTTAGAGGCTTGATAGGTTCATCATAAAAGCATTGTGCTTTTTTTCTGCTTTTAAAGCAGTTTTTGAGTTTGTTTGGAGCCTTTTTCCTGGAGCTTTTTTTTGAGCTCGGATTAGGGTTTCCTTGAGAGTTCTTTTGATAGACTTAGTCTTTCAACTCTCCATTCTCGGCAGTTCAGAATGATAGTTTCTTGCCCTCACACATTTCAGGGAGCTTGTAAACCTTTTGATACTCAGTTTTGACAGATTGACACTCTTCCAGTTTTAATAGAGTAGCAGATTTCTCCTTCTTATTTTCTATCTCAAATTTTGTAATGGCAATATGATATATTTGTGTTTTCAAATTGGAATCCTTTTATGTCTTGTTGTTATAGGTTGTGTTTCAGAATTACATGTTTCAGGTTGCATGTTGTATTTGTTTTCCAGATCTTCATGCAAATCACTGATGGGATATGTGCCAATGAGATTGTGAGGATTACTGTAATAGAGAAGTTGTTATGAGTGGTTAGGTCTGAATTCTTATAAGTTTGGTGAATCATCTTTTAGAAATAGGTTTTCATTTTCAGTCATCCTTCTATCCTTTTTCCTGAAAATTCACTTAAAATAGAATTCATCATTCGGAGAACCAGCTCACTCTGGAGATTCCTCTTTCACGCAGATCACCCACATCTAAAAGAGGTTTCCATGTTTCAGTAGTTTGCTGAATATTGCATTCAGCAGGGTGCAAAACTATTGATAACAGTTACACATCACAAAGACAGTCAAATTTGCAGTTTATGCGCCCCTGTAGCCCAGGGGCGCCCTTGAATTAGACATGTCAGATGAATGAATTTGCAGTTTCTATTTTTGGGGGATATTTTTTGATTCGGTCCAGCTCCGCGATGCATCCATTCGCAAGATTGTTAGATGTTCTGAGTGACCATGGTAGTGGTTTCAGTGAACATGTAAAATGGAGGGAAAATAAAAGTGAAAATATCAAACTGTACCTCTATAGGCCAGGGGCACCCACCCTTTTTGCCAGCTAGATGAGGTTTTTAGCAGTCGTCGTCTTCACGAGACCTGTGTAGAATCCTCCTAGCTATTCAATGAATCCAACCGTTAGCCCTTAGGGTTTGTCAAATTCCCTTGAGTGAAGAACTAGCAGAAAATACTGAATAATGAAAACAAGCAGGAAAATGGCTAAGTATGAAATTTACATATTCCCTTGGAAAAGGCACCCTTCCATTAGAGGTCTTAGAAGCAGTTTTCTCGCTTCGTCACTTCCAAGAACATCTCTTCCAAGTTGTTTCATCTTCACGATGGGATCAACGACGAGTGCATTGGAGCAATCTCGCTCATGGTGTCAAGGGTCAAAGTACAACGTTCAATTGAAAGTTGCAATTTGCAAAATCATTCTCAATATGGTAATTGCCCCTCTGTAGGCCAGGGGCACGCTTGCATTTGAGGGCCTTAAACTCACTTTTAAATGCTCCACATACAGTCATTGTTTATGGAATTATTCTAGCTACAAGATGGATCTAGTATCCAATCGACGGGAGTCATCATCACCAGTAGCGACAGTTTGAAACATGAAATGGAAAATGAAAGAAATGGCTAAGTTTGGTGTCCTGTACATTATTTTAATAAAAGGCAACTTTGTTTTTGAGGCACCAGACATGGTTTTTAACACTTGCACCTCCCAACAGACATTTCATTAGAGTTGTTGTAGCTACATAGCGGATGTGTCAACTCAGCTCCAAGATCAACCGAGCATTCAAAAATCAGAGTTCAACAAAGGCTGCAGTGACATTTTCAAGCAACTACAAGATAGGAAGTTAGCTAAAAATCCCAAGTTTTGAAGGAGGATGCCTAGAAAGTCAAAATTTAACTTTCTGGAATCAACATGCAATTGCAAGATGACCCAGAAAGGTGGAACTCAGCTAACTAAATAAAATAATATTAAAATCTTTAGTTTCATCTGTCAATTCTTTTTGCAAAAGAGGCGAATTTCTTCAATATTTTAAGGTGGTGCCTATTTTTGTAACTCAAAGTCAGTTTCACATGTTAAGTTGAAATTTAAAGAGGTAGCTCCTATTTCTGACTCAGAGTCAGTCTTTGTTTTAAACGAAATGAGGTCCAATCAAATTATTTCATTTTAAATTAAAGATTATCTCTCAAAAGTGACACCTAAACCCAAAAATTCTTTATATATTCAAAGATGTATCCATTTCTCTCATAGCGGGTTGAGTGCAAACAGGTTTTCTCTCATGGTTTGAAGGTGCCACAAATATTATTTTTTAGATTTCCATGCAGATACAAGTCCAGAATAATCAACAGACTTCAGATAAGCATGGCGATTTTTGCAGAATTAGAACCATAAAACTTCTATCTTTTGTCTTAAATTATTTTATTCTCATCTTATGTTTTCTCTCGCATGTCCAAGAATTCGGCGACTTTTGACAATTTTAATCATTTGGGTTTGTTGTGTATGGCTTTCTCTACAAAACCCATGTGTTAGAATTTTTCAGGAAGATTTGCTTCGTAGCTTCAATTCTTGAAGCTTTGCTTTTCTTTTCGGAAATTCCTTTGCCTGGTAGAGGAAAAGTCAATATTTTCAAAACGGAGGATCTGGGTTGGCTTAGAATCATCTTCTGCACAAAACCCATATTTTAATATTTTTCAAAAAAATTTGCCCCTGCTGCCCCTAGTTGCTTTTTTCAGAAAAAAGTCTTTGCATGCCAAGCTAAAAGGCATTTTTTTGAATTTTTGACATTGTGGGTTTGCTTAGAATCATTTTCTGCACAAAACCCACATCTTATATTTTTTCATGAAAATTGCCCCCTAACAGGGTATTTTTAGCCTCATCAGGAGTCATTTCGGCTTTCTGGAGAAAATTGTCAGAACATAGTCGTGTTTATAGTCAACAGGTGAGTTTTTTAGAATGCAGTTCACACAGACTGAATTCACGACCAAATTGGTCTTAATTCATGATTTCATAAAAAAAGTTGACACCGATTTGTATTAGGTGCATCCGGAGGGTTGACAAGCGTAGTCACTTAAGTCCACATGGTTTCATGCCTCGTATAGTTGATTGTCTTCCAAGGCCAGTTTAGAGGGTTGATATCATTGGAATTCTGTGTGTGCAATGATTTGTGTGCATTTCTCACAACTAGAATGTTCGCGGTCAAACTTCGTAGTTTCGTCGTGCAACACTCTTCCATTGAGAAAAACGTAAAAAGCGTCAAAAGTGTTAGAAGCATAAAGTTGCAGAAGAAACAATGACCATCACTTTAGTTACGGAGCCGCCAGAGTTACCAGTCAGTGAAAGGCCAGTTTAAGTGTGTAGATATTTCCAGGATTGCTCAAGTTGCTGACAAGCAATGAATTGATAGTTAGGACATGTGATGATCTTCAATTGGTGATGCGATCAACGACCTCGTGGAGGGGCTAATTGCTCAAGATCATGGCTAGTGAACTCTAGATCAGGACAACCCACCTTTTCAGGATAGACATCAGACACAACAGTTAACTCGATGCCTCTTTCCGAGTTAACTTGTTGTTCCACATTTCATGCCATGTCTATCTTGGAATCATCTATGTACAGTTGGAGTTCTTATTTAGTTCAATAAGGACATGCATGTTGCACATGTCCATTTAGTTTAGTCTTGTTTCGGTTAACTGATGGTAGTGTTCCAGTTAACTATATAGTTTCATTTATTTAGGCTTAGCAATAAAATTTTGCATGCTCACAAGACTGTAGTTGACTCAAGGTGATTTTAGGGTTCCCTACACCTTTGATGTCTATAAATAAGAGCTCTTTGCTTATTTGTAATTAAATTTTGCACGTGATAGCATACATGCTAAGCAACCTTACCTGTAGTATTGTTATTCTGTATCTGTTCAAGAAATTTTATTGTGATAATAAATAGTTATGCAACCTTACCTAAATGTTATTATTATGGTACTTGTTCACCTTAGATTAAATATAATGGTTGGTTTGATCGTTTATTATTATGCGTGTCTCGATATGCAATCTACTATCCCAATTATTATTTCATGTTGTGTTTAGTAAGCTTCATTTCATATCTACACTTCAGATAGGTGTTGTCATCTCATTATGAATTTAGAAGTGAATCTTATCGTTTGATGTAGTGCTAATAATCTTTGTTGCATATCTACACCTCAGATAGGTGTTGTTACTGTTGGCCTCCTACAATGATTTAATAACCAAGCCTTTACAACCATGATTCAAAGATTGGACATCTAACCTGAATAGCTGTTCAATCATCATGAAGGTGCATTTAACTTGTCAACCCAGAGACGTGAACTTGAAATGGGTCAGCATAGTATGTGCACTAGGGGCTCAAGTAGCCATTGCATTCTACGGCTAAAAAACAATACTGAAAGTAAATTGCTGGAAAGAAATGAAGCAAATGTTGAACATCAACTAACAACTATGCTAAGCTGAAATGCAGAACAAGAATGGAAATTTGAACAACAAACATGAAACTACTCTGTCTACTTTGGCTACAGGAACAGTCACATAATGGAATTCTAGTGGCTATAGGAACAGTCGATCCCAAAACTAACAACTATGCTAAGCTGAAATGCAGAACAAGAATGGAAATTTGAACAACAAACAGGAAACTACTCTGTCTGCTTTGGCTATAGGAACAGTCACAAAATGGAATTCTAGTGGTTGTAGGAATAGTCGATCCCAAATGTCTAACTAAACATTAAACAAGTAATACTAAGCTAATGCTAAACTAAGATGACAAATTGCTTACCAAGTGGGCCCCCTTGGATAAGTATCCTCTAAACTAACAAGAACTCAGATGCTCAAACTCAAAATTTTATTTCATTCACTCTAAATCATGCATACAAAGAGTAATGTATTTGTATTGTTGAAACTAGAGAATGCAAATACAATTCCAAATCGTGCAACTCTTGAGGAAGGAGCATCAAATTATTATTTATACTACAGCTAAACAAGGCAGTCAACTCCATGACTGGGAGGACGCCATTTAGGGAAAACAGGGGAAAGTGGAGCGATGGCGGTTACACATGCAAGGAATCTAGCCAGACATGCAAGTCAAGCGTAGATTCAACATAGCAGTAACACCCATGCATGCTCGATTATTAAGGTCCACTACAAGGCGGTTATGCTCAGTTGCATGAAGAATCTTTGCTATCGGCTTCCTTTGACTTGGAGCGATTCCTCAGCTGGATGTTATGGTGCATGCCGAACTGGCAGTGTCTTCCTCAACTTAGCTCATTAAATCTACATGACAGAGTCAGTACGCATAATAATTGCACATTTATAACCACTCTAAGAAACATCCATTAATCACATGCAAAATGAATATAGATAACCCACATATTATGCCAAATGTCATTAAAGCTTGCAGAGATAGGATATTGTCAAATGTTAATGGTTTGAGGGAAACATTATGCCAATACCAACACTTAAGCATCAAAGTCCATGAAATCTATTAGCAAATAGACTATAGATTTTACCCAAAATTAGACCAAAAACTAGGCTCATGACTCCCCCCAACCTAATGTTTTGTTGGTCCTCCAGTAGGGGAAGGGTTGTTCTTCTGCTTGGTCAAAGCTCTAAAATTTGCAATAGAGATCTGTCCAACATCAGTGGCTGCAGTGTGTGAGTCTAGGTGCCAATAGAATCCTCCCAATATGTCAAACTTGTTCCATCCCTGCCTCTCTGCAACAACATCAAACTGGTAAAATCTAAAATTTGGCACGGGCCACATGAGCATGGGTGGCTGGAAAGTTAGGGGAAGCCACTCTCGCCCCTGTGCTCTCCCAATCTCAATATACCTCTCAATTATTTTTAGGGTTGTAGCATAATTGTGGATGGAATGAGGCTTAGCCTATTTCAGCTCATCAGTCAAACTATTCCATCTTTGGGATAAACATCTCCTCATGGCCTCTTCCTTTGTTGTTGTCTTTACCTCATACTCATTGTAAACTACCTCAATCCAAGGCATAATTTTATTGGCATAACTCGGTCTGAGCAAAATTTTGTGCCATTCTTTGTAAATGTCCCTTGGGTTGCTTGATTAAGCTCTAACATGCAGGGGAATATCAGATTCCAATTGTTTATAAGCACTATGTTGTTGTCCCCAACTAATCTCATTTTGTACCCAAGACATGAATGCTCTCAATTGAATATCTTCAACATATAGTAGCGGATTCCAATCATGGTATTTTATGACAACATAATTATGTAAATAAAATTCACATAGCAAATTTTTCATTTCAAGTGAGACAATCCTATAAGCATTGAAGAATTCCATGGGTGTGTCAATAGAAGGATTCAAACTTGAGGCAATTCTTGACATCTTAAAAGAGATATACCTCTCCTTTAGGAGCAGAGCATAGACTCTTGGAGGATCTCTACATTCTAGAATCTTTGGCGCCAAGGCTACCATATCATCTACGTTTTGCTTCAGGGTGGCAATTTCTGCATTTTTATCCTCAATTTCTTCATCCCTCTTTTGAATTTCCTCCTTTAATTTTCATTTTTCCGTTTTCCATTCTCCCTCTCTTCTATGTATTTCTTGCCATAAATTCAAAAGAACTGCATGCATTGTAAAATTAGGAGGTTTATGGATTCCTACCAGTATTTTCGATGGTGGCTCCTCATATGGTACTGTCTGCATGGACTCAAGCTATCCAGTTATCTCGAGCTACAAAGGTACTGTTTCTTCTTCCTTTTGCTGCAGGGACTATTGTTCTTGCTCTTGCAGTGGCTATAGGAAATCCTGCTCTGGTTCTGGCTGTTGTTGCAGGACTTCTTGCTCATGTTGTAGGAAGTCTTGATTTTCCCCCAATTCTTCTGCAATGTTAGCATGATCGACCAGTGTTATATTTGATGCTTTCTTAAATATGTATTCTTCTCCTTCAACATTCTCCTGCTCCATTGGAGCTTCAGGGTCCTCATGTGAGGTATCACTAGGTTTAGGGCTTTCTTGTGGAGGCGTACTAAACGCAAGCCCAACTGGTCTTGATTTCCTCAGAGATCTCTCACATTTTCCTTTGGATGCAGGATGAACATTATCAACCTTCCTCTTCTTAGAACTTGGCACCTCTCTTTTTGCAGGCTGCGTTTTAGCCTTCCCTTTTCTCGTTTCTACTTCTCTCTGTTGTGCCCTAGTTTTCATGAGGGTTTCAAGCAGAATTTCATCATCAGAACCTGAGGAAGGACTTTCTTTTTCTGCATGCTCTGTTTCAGAAGAACTGATTTCTATAGCTTCTTCTGCTGCAGGAAGATTCACACTAGAGCCAACACCAGAGGTTGAAGCACTAGGAATGGCTTCAACCGTGCTTACCCTCCTACTAGACCTATGGGATTGAGGTATAGCCCTAGGTGGCAAATGATCAACTTTGATAAACTCTTCCCAAGTCATTCCAAATACATCACACAAAGATTTTTCGACTAGCAATTTAATCAGGCAATGGTGGGAAACAAAATTATCCCTACCTTTTTGAGTTTCAACTGCCATGATTGAGAGAATATTGTTCAACACGTTAGGCACATTCATCCTTTTGTTGTGCCTCATATGATTCAAAAGCTTGAAGTGGATAGAGTGCAATTTTGACTGGCGACCCTCACAGGTGATGTATTTGATGACATACACAACTATCTGCTTCCACGGCTCGGGAAAAGACATTCTCTTTGCGCCATGTTTGTCTATGCTCAATGGGGGATCATTTGGCTCTATAAATTCAGCCCTAGTTGACCTGGCGTCTCTGGAAGTAGGGTAATTTTCACCATCAGTAGGTAACCCTGTAACCTTTGCAATTCTTTCCTCTGTTGCCACAACTTCCAACCCTCTTACTGTGGCTTTTCCCTCTGAAAACATTTGAGCAAATTCAAGGGCAATGCCTTCATCAAAACCATCCAACTTCAAAAAGTAATCTATCCATCCACAATTTTGAAATTCGGCCAGGCATTGTGCATCCTGCAGTAAAATATTATGCACCGTGGGTTCATTTTGAATTAACCCATCTCCCATTGTCTGCAATCAAACAAATGCTCTGCAACTTCTTTTCCTGCAATTCCCCTTCTTTCCAGTACCACCCTGCTAAATTTCTAGCGCTAATTCCAACTTACTTTCTTTCCTTCTGTTTTGCAACTATGGCTCCTCAACTCAAGATTTCGGCAAGGTCAATAATGGCAAGAAAAGGGGTGATGATGGAGAGTCATGCTAGGAAGAAATGGCGGCTGCATTTACTATCACTTCACACATGCAAGCCATCCTTTCACTCAGATTTCAAATCAGCTCATTTCAAATTTCTGACATAGCCTAGTATGAATTGACACATGGGCAATAAATTCACAAAATATTTGCATCTTTTTCGTTCCCCTCCACCCAACCTAAATTTGGACATGTGTCCACACATGTGAGATGGGAGTGGTGATTGACAGGTAATGATGGCATCTATGTGAACATCTATACTAATGCACAGTGATTAAATGAACACTCCTACAAGATGATTAAAGATAACAACTGATGCGCACATACCTGAATGTGTGGAAGATTTGTTGCAAAGATTGTGGATAAAGTAATGCTCACCTTGTTGGAGAATGAATTGAGAAATAAATGAAGATGAAGTGGAATGAGGTGAGGTGGAATGAAGTGATGGAAGAGAGAGAAAGGTGGTGATGGATGGGTGGATGGGCGGATGACGAAGAAATGGACTTCCACGTAAGTGAAAGTATTTATTATGAAAATTACACACCTCAGTTAGGCAGAAGGAGGGACATTAGGTCCACTGCCTTCGGCTGTAGGAAGCTCGGGTGCTGAGTGCTGAGTGAATTGTTGCAAGAACTCTTCTTTAGAGGCTGGTTTGTGGTATAATTTGAGGCGATGACCATTGACAAGTAATTTGAACCTGACAGGGTCAATGGTGGTGAGCTAGACAGCTCCATTGGGAAAGACCTCAACAACTTCATATGGTCCTAGCTACCTTGTCTATAATTTTCCTGCATTGTCCCGGTATCTAGAATAATAGAGCAAGGTCCAATCTCCTGGTTTGAATTTCTTGTCCTTGATAAATTTGTCATGCCACTTGATCCTCTGATTCTGCACTACTTCTGTATGTTGCAGGGTTGCTCTCCTTGTTTCATCCAAAGCATTTAGCTGCATGATTCTTTCTTTCTGTGCTTCAGAAATATCCATCCCCAAATCCACTGTAGTTCGCAGAGTCTTATATTCAAATTCAACAGGAATCATAACTGTCTTCCCATATAACAACTCAAATGGGGTGAAGCCTGTAGTTGTTTTTCATGTTGTCCTATAGGCCCAAACAAATTCTGGTAATCTGTTTGCCCAATCCCTCCTATGGATGTCTACTGTGTTGGTCAGAATGGCTTCAATCTCTCTGTTTGTCACATCAACTTGGCCATTAGCCTGGGGGTGATAAGGGGTAGACTTCCTATGCCTTATGTTGTACTCATTAACTAGTGCTGCAACAAGAGTTGATGTGAATTGAGCTCCTTGATTAGTTACTATCTCTCTAGGGACTCCATATCTTGTGAAAATCTCTTCATAAAGAAACTCTACAACCTTGTTATCTCTTGCATGCTTCATGGCCTTAACCTCTACCCATTTTGTTACATAATCAGTGCATACTAATATGTAAGACTTACCATTTGATGGAGGGTCAATTGGTCCTACAAAATCCAATCCCCACTTGTCAAAGGGAGTGATTACTACTTGAGGGCACAATGGCATCTCATCAGATCTGGTTGGTCTTCCCATTCTTTGACACCTATCACATTTTCTGGTATACCTTCCTGCATCCTTGTGGAGTGTTGGCCAATAACACCCTATGTTCAAAACCTTCATTGTTGTCCTCTTAGCTGCAAAGTGTCCTCCACATGGTTCATTGTGACATGCATGAAAAATGTTATATGTCTCATCTTCTCTTACACATCTTCTCATGACCTAGTCTGGTCCAGTATAAAATAAACATCCAACAATCCAAGAGAAAGGAAAAGATTTTTCAATAAGTGTCATTTTCTCTTTTGGGGAGAAGTGAGAAGGAATTCTGCCTGTGACCAAGTAATTGGCTATATCAGCATACCAGGGTGTTTGTACATTGAGAGAAAATAGATGCTCATCAAGGAAAGAGTCATCTATGGATTGATTGTCTTCTAATGTAGTTAGCCTTGAAAGAAAATTTGCAATAACATTAGCTTTCCCTGGCTTATCCACAATGGTTATATCAAACTCCTGAATCAACAATAACCATCTTGCCAATCTACCTATGATCAAAGGTTTATTCATAAGGTACCCAATGGCTGCATGATTAGTGTGCACAAAGATTTGGTAGCCTATTATGTAATGTCTGAATTTGTTCAATGCATAGATTACAGCCAACATCTCTTTCTCTGTCACTGTATAATTGAATTCAGCTCCTTGCAAATTTTTGCTGACAAAGTAAATAGCATGTTCAACAAATCCCTCTTTCTATCCTAAGACCGCTCCTATGGCATAATTTGATGCATCAATGTGGATGTGGAAAGGGAGTTCCCAATTGGGTCCTTTGAGTACATGAGCATGAGTTAAAGCTACCTTCAGGTCAGAAAAGGATTTGTCACAAGCTTCAGTCCACTAAAATTTAGCATCCTTAGTGAGAAGGGTATACAATGGTGTTGCTACCTTACTGAAATCCTTGATGAATCACCTATAATATCTTGCATGACCCAAGAAACTTCTAATATCCTTCTATTTTGCAAGTGTAGGCAGATTTGTGATTACCTCAATCTTTGCAGGATCAACTTGTCCCTTGTGGGAGATGTAGTGGCCAAGAACTACACCCTCTTGCATCATCATGAAGCACTTTTCACTATTTAAGGACAAGTTCTGGTCTTCACATCTTTGTAGGACTCTCTTAAGATTCTCCAATGCTTGATTAAAATCAACACCATAAGTGGTGAAGTCATCCATGTAAATCTCCATGCAGTCATGAGAAATTTCTGAGAATATGCTAATGACTACCCTCTGGAAAGTTGCAGGTGCATTGCACAAGCCAAATGGGAGCACCAAATAAGCATAGGTCCCCCAGGGAAAAGTAAAAGTGGTCTTCTCCTGGTCTTCTGGTGCAATTTGGATCTGGTTGTAGCCGCTGAATCTATCTAAAAAAGAGAATTATTGCTTCCCTACAAGTGTATCCAGAACTTGATCAATGAAGGGTAAAGGAAAGTGATCTTTCTTGGTGGCAACATTGAGTTCCCTATAATCAACACAAACTTGCCATTTCCCTCCTTTCTTGGGCACAATCACTAATGGAGATACCCACTGACTATCTAAAATGGGGTAAATAAATCCTGCATCTAGTAATTTTTGCAGTTCTCCTTTCACAATTTCTCTTAGTGCAGGGTTAATTCTTCTTTGTGGCTGTCTTATTGGAGTGCAATCATCTCTGATATAAATTCTGTGGGTACAAAGTTTAGGATCCAATCCCTTCATATCATGATAAGCCCATGCAAATACATGCTGGTGGTTCCTCAATAGATTTTCCAATAACAGTTGCTGCTCTTCATTCAATTTGCTATTAACATTCAAATATCTTCCTTTTGACACCTGTACTTGTGTAGTTAATTCTATCATGGATGCTTCATTAACACATGGTACCTTTAGTTCATATGAAAACAATGTATGGGACATACCTGCTGTTGCAAGAAATATGTCTGCAGAGACAGTCGCTGTAGGAAGAATATCTGCAAGAAGAGTGGCTACAAGAACAATGGCTATAGGAAGCGCATGCAGAAGTGTCTTGATTGAAGTAGCAGGATGAGAGGATGATGCTTCCTCTACTTCATAATGATTCTGAATGATGTTAGCCAATACTTCATCCTCATCTTGGAGCTGTATGAAAGAGCTTCTTCTTAGCATCATAAGTTGCGCTACAGAATGAACTTCCTCGGCCTCTTCACCAACTTGTGGCCATACAAAATCAACTTCATTATGAGATGGCTGAGCAGGTGGATAAAGAACAAAAATTTTAGTACTCCTGCCATCTAAAATGGTCATGTCACCTGACCGACATCCAATGTATGCATCCGCAGTTGCAACCAAGGCCTTCCAAGAATAATGGGATACCTGCCTAGTGTAGCCTTGGGAGAAAGAATCATAAAATATGTTGGGTACTCCCAGGAGTCTAGAACTACTACAAGATCCTCCACTATACCATCAGGCTTAACAGTAGAGCTATCAACAAGCTACAAGAAAGTAGGAGTAGATCTCATGCTTGCAATATTTAGTTGTTGTAGGATGTCTTTGGTCATTACATTTATTTCTGCCCCTAAATCAATCAGAGCATTCTTTACCTGAATCTCGTTTATGACAATTGCTACCACAGGACTGCCTGGGTCATTATACTTGGGAATATTCACTTTTCCCAGCATGATGTCAGCTAACTGATCCACCACATGGACTGTAGTTGGGTCTTTCTTCTTTCTTCCTGGCTTCTTGAGACAAGCTTCCTTGATAGTTTTTCCATAGATTGGAACATCCTTTATGGCCTGAAATAGGGGTATCTGAACACATATATGCTTTAGCTGATCCAAGATGTCGAAAGTGGTATCCTCCTTTTCTTCTTTTTTCTTGGAAATTTCCAACCTCTGAGGGAATGGTGGTTCTTGTTCAGTCTGCTTGACTTGAATTGGTTCAGGATTTTTAGGTGTATCTGGTTGAATGGGATCATTCAAAGGCTCCTCTTCCTCTTCCACAAAAAAATCAATGATAATGGGCTTGGAAGGGGTTGATAGAGTAGTTCTTGAATGCAAGTGGATATCACTTACATTTACAACATATGCAGGGAATTTATTTGAATCAGTAGAGTATGCAAGCTGCTGCTGTGGTTTGTTATTTGGATTGGGTGTGGGTTGAGTTAGTAGCTAAGTGGCTTTAGGTGCATTTGAGCTTGGATTAGGAGGTGGAGGCATTATAGCAGGTTGTTGGGGCTGAGAAGGTGGTTGCATGTAGCCGGTTTTTTGGGTAGGCCATTGTTGTCCTCATCTCAATTGATTTGTTTGCTGCCAATTTCCTGGAGGTGGTTGCCAGTGCCCTTGAAATTGCTGCCAATTTCCCTGAGGTTGCTACCACTGGGGTGGAGAATTCTGATGACTGGGCCAAGCATTTGGAGTGTTACTCCAAGGTTGTGGTGGATATCCTCCATAACTAGGTGGATATGGGGGCTGCCATTGATTACCAGATGAATAAGAGTTAAAATATGGCCTAGCGTAGGATAGTGGATTTGGTGGCATACCTTGTCTAGGAACCCAAGGCTTCCTTTGTGCAACATAGTAAACTTGGTCTTCTTCAATTTGAATTGGCTTGAACTCAGGTGGGATCGTCTTTCAAGATTAGCTACCATCTTGCATCTGCAATCCTTCTTCTTTTGTCTACAGTGAGGGCAATACTTTGCCAACATTTTCTTTGCCTCCTCTTGCTTCTTCTTGGCCTGAAGTGTATCCAGCTGAGTAGGTAGATTGTTGATAATGTCCTACTTGAAGTCAACCAACAAATGAGTGATCTCCATTCTTGAAACTCTATTGGTAGCTGACTTACCTATGGAAGATTGATAAGTTCTCCCTTTCTTTGAAGCTTCCCTAGAGTAATTATGGCATATTTTCTTGATATCCTCCCAAGGGACTTGAGAGATATCTCCTCCTGCCATGAGATCCAAGGCATCAGTGCAGCTGTCATTAATTCGTCTCAGGAAAAGCAACTTTTGTGAGTCCTCATTAAGTGCATGGTGTGGAGATTTTTGCAAGCAAAACAAAAACCTTGCAATGTAGTCTTCCAAGCTCTCATCTTCCTTCTACTGCATCTTGAAAATGTCACCCCCTCTCATGTCACTACCCCTGCAATATTCCTTTTATTTCTCAAGGAATTTTTTCTTCATGTCTTCCCAAGTTTCCATAGTATCTCTACCTAGGCTCATGAACGATCTTAATGCAACCTCTTTCAAAGTGGTGGGAAATAGCTTAAGCCTATGGGCATCAGTGGTATAATCATAACTCCTGCAGAGTATGTCAAACTCAAATAAGAATGTATCAGGATCTTCTGTCACAAGTCCATAAAACTTGGGGAGTACTGAGGTAAGAATGTTCTTGATGTTGTCAACTTCATTTTGATGGGCAATGGGGAAAGGAAAAATTGGTTGGTTCTGTCTGTTCCTATTGGCATCACCCATTCCTACTTGATGTGGTTCCAAAACAAAAGGGGTTTTCAAGCTGATTTTGATCCTTAGAGGAGACTTCAGAGCTAGTCAAATCAGGATATGCATCAGCAAAGGGGTGTGGATCTTCTTCTTCTTCTTCTTCTTCTGATAGGTGTTGGTACTCAACTAGCTAGAATGGATGTGGATTGTTAGGAAGAAATCTCCCATAAGCATCCCTTCTCCTTCTTCTATGCATACGGTATCACCCACTATCAGTCAACTCACACAAAGAATTGGTAAAGAATAAGGGGGGTCATTACTTCCTAAATGAGGATATGCTAAGAACAACTACCAAAACACTACAATAAGAAAAACTACCAATGACTTCAAAAGAATTCCTAGCTTGACACCATCCTCGATAATAACGCCAAAAATGTTGGCCTCCTACAATGATTTAATAACTAAGCCTTTACAATTGTGATTCAGAGATTGGACATCTAACCTGAATAGTTATTCAATCATCATGAAGGTGTATTTAACTTGTCAACCCAGGGATGTGAACTTGAAATGGGTCAGCATAGTATGTGCACTAGGGGCTCAAGTAGCCATTGCATTCTACGGCTAAAAAACAATACTGAAAGTAAATTGCTAGAAAGAAATGAAGCAAATGCTGAACATCAACTAACAACTATGCTAAGCTAAAATGCAGAACAAGAATGAAAATTTGAACAACAAACAAGAAACTACTCTGTCTGCTTTGGCTGCAGGAACAGTCACAGAATGGAATTCTAGTGGCTACAGGAACAGTCGATGCCAGATGTCTAACTAAGCACTAATCAACAAGTAATACTAAGCTAATGCTAAACTAAGAAGACCGATTAATTACCAAGTGGCCCCCCTTGGATAAGTATCCTCTAAACTAACAAGAACTCAGATGCTCGAACTCAAAATTTTATTTCATTCATTGTAAATCATGCATACAAAGAGTAATGTATCTATATTTCTGAAACTGAAGAATGCAAGTACAATTCCAAATCGTGCAACTCCCGAGGAAGGAGCATCAAATTATTATTTATACTACAGCTAAACAGGGCAGTCAACTCCACGACTGGGAGGACGCCATTTAGGGAAAACAGGGGAAAGTGGAGCGATGGTGGTTACACATGTAAGGAATCTAGCCAGACATGCAAGTCAAGCGCAGATTCAACATAGCAGTAACGCCCATGCATGCTCGATCATTAAGGTCCACTACAAGGTGGTTACACTCAGTTGCATGAAGAATCTTTGTTGCCGACTGCCTTTGACTTGGAGTGATTCCTCAGTTGGACGTTATGGTGCATGCCCAGCTGGCGGTGTCTTCCTCAACTTAGCTCATTAAATCTACATGATAGAGTCAGTACGCATAGTAATTGCACATCTATAACCACTCTAAGAAACATCCATTAATCACATGCAAAATGAATATAGATAACCCACATATTATGCCAAATGTCATTAAAGCTTGCAGAGATAAGATATTGTCAAATGTTAATGGTTTGAGGGAAACATTATGCCAATACCAATACTTAAGCATCAAAGTCCATGACATCTATTAGCAAATAAACTATAGATTTTACCCAAAATTAGACCAAAAACTAGGCTCATAAGTTACCTCCTTGGGAATTTAGAAGTGAAGATTGTCGCTTGATGTTGCTGCCAATAATCTTTCTTTCAGCCTATGCCTCAGATAGGTGTCATCATCTCCTTGGAAATCCTAGTCTAAAGAATGTCGTATACCCAATTCCCTGCTCCTAAATCCTCATGCTCTGTTTCTTGAGGAGATAGGATAGTTTAACGTTTAGCTTAGTTGTAGTTAGAGATCTACAAAACTAGAGAAAATCCTTAGCTGCAACGTTGTTGGTTTCCTTAACCTTGTGCCTCTTCCAGCTGAGTCAAAAATATAGGAGTTAGATTACTTTACTTTTTTACGCAAATTAGCACAAGAGGGAGCTTCCCCTCCTAATTTGAAGAGTAGTCATTACGCATTGTGCATAGTTGTTCGTGGCCAATTCATACTCTAGAGATGTGCATTGTCACGCCAACACTAGTCTAGAACAAGACTTCAAATTGGTGCTTTAAAAATAATTTTCAAGAGTTTTCTAGATTAGAAACCACACTTCTTTTTGGTGCTCTAAAAGAAAATTCCTATCTTTTTGACCAACGCTTTCAATATGTTGACGAAACGAGTGATTTCATTTTTTTGACCAATTAATACAAGGCTTTAGAAACACTTCAATTGGTGATTAAAATTGGAAAAATCAATTTTTTGACTTGCACATTTCTATCTACATTGCTTGATATCTCAAACACTTCAATTTTGGTGCAACATAAAAAATGATTTTCTAGTCTTTTTCACACTTTATTTAGTTGGATAGCACCGCTCGAGAGGCTTAAAAAGAACATTGCAATGAATTGTACACTGTGTATTCCATGTTTGGAAAACTAGGTGTCTATCCTCTCCCCTCGCACCTTTTGGCGATATTGGGTGGTGAAAAGCATCTTGAGTTTCATGCATTGTTTTCATTTCAAAGCCTTACCTTTAGTGGGCCTACCTTTTGAGACACATCCTGTGTTGGAGAACTCAAAGGCGACCCAAGCGGTACTTTTATTTTGGTTCACTTTACAAATAATTGTGGGTGTGATGAAAGTCATCAACCACCTGGTGCAGATGTTCTATACCGACGAAAGTCTCCCTTAGTATCCATGAGATGCATAGAAACCCTTTCTAAGGGTTGGGAGACCTCTTAAATGAGTGAATCGACGCATATATAGACACAAAACTATCCTGAAACATTACTAAGAACCAAATGCTGTAGAAGCCACCCTTTTTAGCCAAAAACATTCTTTGAAGTGGTGCATCAGAACTTTGATTCTGAGAAGTTACTTACCAAGTTCGACTTATGGTTGAGATTAAAACACTCTCCATTCGTTGCACGTAAAATCATCCCTTCGGGGCATGAGGTAAGCCCACCTAAAAGAACGTGTCTATCCCTAGGGTGTAAATTGTCTTCACGAAATTGCCAAATCTTTTAGTTACTTTGAAACATCAAACATTTGCTTGAATTAAAATGAACACATAAAAACAAGCATTAAACATGGCTCTCAAACTTCAAGCCCTTTTAACTTAGTGCGAATACTTTGAAAAGAGCCCTATAATTTCACTCCTTGAAGGATATCCTAAAACAATATCCCTAAAGGTTTCCAAATATTTAGGTTCACATTTCAAGTCCCACTAAGAACGAAGTCAACATTAGAAACTATAGCTTTAGCATATCGAATTTCATAAAATTTGAGCTTTTGTGGAAAGAAACATACTTAAGTTATACACATCTAGTAGTTTTTATTGTTGTGTTGCATTGTAACACTTGCCAGAATATCAAAACAAATCAAAGTAACCAAGATATCAAAATTGCAAAATTATCCAAAACTGCTATCAAAATGAAAAATTGGAAAAAAAACTAGAAATAGGGCCGCTATTGAGATTTTTGCCGCTTTTGTCCTAAGATTTGGCCGTAGTTGACTTTTTTTCTGGCCGCAGTTGCACTAAACATTGTCACTTTTTACAAAACAACCACTATTGCACTTTTTTTCCTATCATAGTTGCTTAAAACAATAGCTTTTGACAAAGCATTAGCTATTGCTCAAAACAATAGCTATTGCTTAACATTTTTTGTTTTGACAAAACAACCGCTATTGCTCAAAATAGTAGCTATTGCTTAAAATAGTAGCTATTGCTCAAAACATTCGCTATTGCTAAAAACAATCACTTTTGATCAAGATGATCGCTTTTGTATTCAATATTCACGAGTCATAAAACTTGCAACAATGGCCACTTTTGCTAAATCTACCGTAGTTGTCACATAAAACTTTGCTGCTATTGACACACACAAAATTGCTTCTACCAAAACTTACCACTTTTGAGCTCTTTGTTACCAATCACAAACCAAAACAAGGACTGCTACTATTATAATTTTTACATCAAAACATCCCAAACATGCAACCATAATATCCCCAAAACATGTCAACATCAATCTATTACCCAAATCACTCTTATTAAGGGGTCACAACATCAAGTAGGGCAATAACATCAAGGGTTTCAAAGGAACCATCAAGATCAAAATCTACAACATCAAATTTCCCTAAATGCGCTTGAAAATTAAGTTGACAAACTTTATCAAAAATGCTTTGGACACCATCAAAAGAGTGAGTCACAATATCAACAACACCAAGATACCTCACACCAACAATCCCCATACTATGAACCTTCATATAATACACAATATCAACAAGGGTTACAACAACAAAGTTAAGATCCTAATGTTATGCAAAATCAATATGGATCTTCCTTCATTCAAAACTCCCAACAAAAAACAAACACACACCCTCAAACATCTCAATATCCATATCAACAACATCATAACACTGATAAAAAATGCATATCAACAACAAATCCTATTTCGACAACATCAAGTGAATCAACAACATCAATGGTCACAAAATCAAAATCAGATCACCTAATATCAAAATCAAATCTATCAACAATGTCAACCCCCAAATCAACAATATCCACATCAAAATCATCAACTACAACATCATCAAGATCATCAATCTCAAAACCAACAAGAAATTCCATCTCAAAAATAACAATCATCTCCACCCCAACAAGCCTCACAATCTGACCACAACATTGAACGTAAACACACTCCTTTAGGGGAGCTAATTGAGGGTGCATTAAACAAATTACTCTATGCCAAAATTATCACACTTTTGAAACTGTCACGAAGTGGTGAACCTACCATCAAATTCCCATGGTATGATGACAAGACCTATTGTAAATACCATGGAGTAAAAGGTCATGTTGCATCAAAATGTGTTACACTGAAAAGACTCATCGAAGACCTTATTGATCAAGGAGAAATAGCTATTGAAAACAACATTCAAGGTCTGAACACTAATTTGACAATATTGACAATATCTCAACCTCAAAAGTTGAAAACAATGATCAATAGTTATCTATCATTGATCACATTGACAATGTCTCTACATCATCCAATAAGCAAGAGGACATACATTAAGAATTTAATCTCAAGCATGATCAAAATCAATCAACAAAGTGTAGCAATGATCCACCCCAAGATATATTTAAAAAATCCAAAATCATGGCAGTACATATTGATGATCAAGAGACTCTTAATCCAACACTTATACCCAATGCAAAAAATATAAGCCAAGAGCTATCACCCATATATCAACATTTCGAGGAAATCCAAGGATCCTTTACCAAAAATCCCTTCTTTGAAATTGATTCATGTCAAGAGCACGAACCAAGCATATTGAAGATAATACCACACAAAGTCAAGACCAAGAATCCCTATCATTAGAATACTACAATGACTTGGTAGATATCTTCCAAGACATCCAATGTTTTCCAAAAGAAAAAATCTGTACACCAAGCACACATACATCCACCCATGAGATGCTTAATCCTAATGGACATGTAGATGATCTTCATCCAAAACAAGAGTCACATACTCTTGATATTATTACCAAGGAACAAGATTCTCCTACTCTTAATGTCTTTACACATGATCAAGACATAGCAGAAGCTAGAGACATATCATAAATGAATCATGAAGAAGACTTATACACAAGTTGTGAATCAAAAACATCATGTGAAGGAATATAAAAAATGAACAACGAGGAGGAATTTTATGTGGGTAGTGAATCATCAAAACCTCTTGAAGAAACATTAAAATTTGATATTTCACAGGATTAGCCCGAAGATATCAATCAGGAAGTTATCCCACATATGGAGGATCCTATCACTTATAAACTTGGATCACTTACCTTTGTCGAAGCAAGCTATCCTATAAGTGAAGAAGCTATCACCTTTGAAGATCTACAACAAAGAAGAGAAGGATTAGCAACTTGTTTCCAAGGTAAATCATATCCTATTGTAAATAAAAATTTTCAACGGATGCATTATCAAGGTAGAGGATTAGGCCTACATGAACAAAGTATCCTAGAACCCATGCAGATTATTGGAAATCCTAAGCATCAAGGTCTTATTCATTCAACAATAAATGAATCTAAACATATCAGTGTTACCTCTATAATACCGAGGGAAACTTTATCTAATGCAAACACCAACATGGGGAGCACAAAGGGTCCTTGTGGTGAAACTGCTACCAATGCTACAACTAGCCATATCATGAATCTTCATCCACGTATTTCTCCACCCTCTAATTCAGACCAACAACAAGAGAAAAAGTTATATCAAAGAAAGGAACAAGTCATTGAAGCAAAAGAATCTGTAAAACAAAATGGAAAAGAAAAATTCAAATGGATACAAAAGCCAAAGAAATAAAATCATCCCTATTAAACTCCATTGGTCAAAGAAACTATGGGGAAAAATTAAAAAGGGAAGTTCATCCATCCAAAATGTCCAACAATGCAAAAGAAAACTTCAAGAGTGACCTACAAGGTATATCAATATGTTGATCCTAATCGAATCTCCATATCCACCCATCATTGCTCATCCTCCCAAGTTTGGAAAATAAAAAATTCCAAACTATTGACCAATCCATCTAAATCTCATATCCCTCAATGTACTCCACCATCAAATTTGACATACATGATATCAAACCCTTGCATTGACCATGCATTGACAATGAATATTTATCATAAGGACTCTAAGGGCACTCTATCGCGATGTGTGCATCTAGGCAAGGTTAACTCTGGTATCAATAAGGAAGATAAGAATTATCAGGGGTTACACTCAACCACCCGTATCTTAGAAAATCAACTCCTCTGAGCAGGATATCATTGGAACGTCATGACAACAACACCCATATTAGCATCGACAGTATCTACATCAACACCACCAGGTGGTTCAACATGAGCAAAAAATTGTCACCATGATGAAAACTTGGTAAATAGGTGTCTTGTGTGACATCAAAAAAATCAAGAAAAAATAAAGAAAATAGTTAAGAGTAAAATCGTCCTCTAGTGAAAACCACTATGGTGGTGCTTTGGACAAGTACCATGATGAAAACCTGGAAAACAAGCATCATGTGTAGAATCGAGCATCTACATGCACCATTTTAGGTTGAAGCATCTCAACTTATCCATAATAAATCCAATCTATTTTTATCCAAATCCAACTTACCATGATCTTGACAAATGTTTGGTGTACACTTTACACTTGCTTATGGAAAAAATCTTGACATGGGTCATTATCATTGACCCTATCCTATCCAACATTATTTGATCCATGAGGCATTGCCCAAAAGGGCATACTCTATCCAAACAAGTTATCCTATCACAAGATAATCTGTCACCTACATTGCTAGACACTGGGGGAAAGTACTTACATATTGCTTTAGAATAAAACTTGATATATGTATTCTAACTCACGGTGTGATCTAGACATCATCCCAACAACAAGGTACACCGCCAACGCACTACCAGGGTAACCTTCAAAACAATTCATCCCAACAACAAGGTATACCACCAACGCACTACTAGGGTAACCTTCAAAACAATTCGTCCCAAAAAACAAAGTGTACCACTAATGCAATACCATGGTAACCTTCAAAACAATTCATCCCAAAAAAAAGGTGTACCACTAACTCACTATTGGGTTAACCTTCAAAACAATTCATCCCAACAACAAGGTGTACCACTAACGCACTACCATGGTAACCTTCAAAACAATTTGTCCCAATAACAAGGTGTACCACTAACACACTACCAAGGTAACCTTCAAAACATTCTACTTCCCCTCGAACTAGGGAAACTTCCCAAAAAAGGTACCATATTAGATTCTTGTGCGTCCCATCATGGTCAAAAACTATCAAAATCAAAACATCAAAAATCCCAAAAAAAACATGTTATACTTTGAGTCAACACCAGTCAAACTATGTGGTCTCTACGTGTACAACATAGGCAAGGATTATTAGCAACCGAGGCCATAGGTCAGTCCCCTTAGGTGTCTATCATGCTTTATCTCAACTTAGTCAAAAAATTCAAAATCCAAAAACATTCACAAAATAGAAAAGATCACAAACATGTTCTTATCAAACCAGTCGAATTGAGTGGTCTTTGCATGTACAATGTAGGCAAGGATTATCATCCCTCGAGGCCTTAGGTCAATCCCCTTTGGTTCTATCATGCTTTATTTCAACTTAGTCAAAAAATACAAAATCCAAAATATTCAAAAAAATTCAACATCCAAAAAAATTAAAAAAATAGAAAAGCTCTGAAACATGTTCTTATCAAATTGAGCTAACTACGAGCCTCTGCTTGTACAACATAGGCAAGGCTTATCTTTGATGAGCCCCCAAGGCCCTAGTTTAGTCCCTTGAAAACAACAAAAACAACATCATATAAACTTAGAAAATAAAAAAAGGTCCTATCTCCATCATCACAATCCACAATAAACTTTTCATCCATAATAAAAAAATCATCACACTCACCCTTTGACAATGCAAACAACAAACAAAAAAAACATAAAAAACAAAAATTTCAAAGTGAAAATTGAAACGATTAGAAAACTATCAAGTGAAAACAATTCCAAAGTGTTAACTACCTATCTATTGACAATTCACCACCAACATCTTGAGATATGTCTTAACGGATCCATTCCTACAATAGACATCATCAACACCAGATAATAGCCCCAATCCAAAAAGATATGGCAAGTGATATTGCAACATTGTTTATCTTCTTATAGTTTTATCTTTTTGATTTATTATAATACCACATTCCTAGGATCTCTCGAGGATGTCCATAAGGATTTAGAGAAGAAGGAATGGTGGTATTAATAGTCGATTTTTGTTAGTTTTGTTTGTAAGATATTTTTGTGATACTACCACAGTGAATACTTGCTTTGTTTAGTGTATGGAAGTTGTTTTGAGATAATTTGTGTAGCGGTTGCATGTTAGGTATTTCATAACACGACTCAACCATATATCCTAACAAAGTTTTCATATGTCTGGTATGAGCAAGAAAATTCTTTGTATGTTGAGTCAAAGTCCATGCAATGGATACAAAGACGTTGTGGTTATTAATACCTCAGTGCATCATATTTGTTTGCTACATTAAAAAGGATTGTTAAAAATGTGAAGCCTCTAAGTGAAGCAAAAGAAAACTCATCAATAACTAACAAACAACAATTTTCTTCTAAACCTTACTAACATTTTCTTCTAGTCAACATTTCTTCTATCAGTTCGTGTAGTTAAATGCATCACATCACCTTATTGGAAAATTTGGGTCATTCTCCAGAATTTTCACCAAATTTCCCAAGGGGGCACCATGCTATCTCGCTTGGGGTATATTGGGGCAATGTTCTTTAAAACAAAGAAACCGATACTTTGTCTCAAAGAGGGGAAATATGTAGACATGTAAAAAATGACCTAATGCATATCACACACCCTAAATGACATTTTCTCATCATCAACATCATTATCACTTAATATCATTGCATTTCACATCAATTACCTCAAAAACTCTAATTTCCTCTATCAATTGAATAAAATTACATTATTTAATTAATTCACTTTTTTCATCACTTTTGACTAATTAAATAAATGTCATTTATTCAATCAAGTCCTAATCTAACTTTATTCCTTCAGATTAATTAAATAACATCAATTATTTAAATATGTCGCTAATTCACTTTATTCCCCTAGATCAATTAAATTATTAATACTTAATAGTTTAATTACAATACTTTCCCCTAAACTTGAATAATTAAATAAATTATTCAAAACATCATCAAAAAGGTCAAACAAACAAATACAACTTTTTTTGCAAAAGTCAAACATGACTTGCACGTTCAACTCAAAAAGGATTAATTAATTATCCTCACCAACTTTTATGATTGAGAAAATCACGGTCCCCCGATTACTCAATTTGATTAGCTAACTAATCCATCAATTCCTGATTAATTCATCTATTCTTCTATCCCACTGAAGGCTCAACATGATTTCTTCAATTCCATAGATTATTCAATATATTTCCTCAATTCCACTGAACACTCAAATTGATTTCTTCAATCACACTAATTACGTAATTAAAATCCACTAATTCTTCCCATCTAATTCCTCTCAATGGTTTTGAACTATTGATCAGGATATTCTACTATGCGATCTTGAGCGTTCATTTCGAAACAAAAATTCTATATAACAATCATCTTCTTCCTCAAAAACAATCATAGAATCAACATCTTTTGCACAACGAAGTAATGGAAAAATTTACAACCACCTTATTCAAGCTTTTACATACATCTTCGATTGACATTGCATGACTTTGAAGCTTTTTTGCTACGCACAAATGGAGGCTTCACATTGATACAATGAACAATCCAACATCTTTGTGAACACACTTCGACACAGGATGGTAACACTATGTTTATGAATTCATTTTATGTTCTTTCTTTTGAATGCATTATTTGAGTTTGTTCTTCGTAATTTCATTTCATGAGTAATGGGTATGAATCGCCATCTTCTTTGTTTGAATTAGATTAGTTTCCATTCATTCATGCTTTGATCTCTTATTGCACACTTTATTTCCCCCTTACACAAATTGTCTAAACAATTATGCTTCTAGTTCAGGCCAATGCATAAATTACAACAAAAGCATGATATACTTCTTTAACAACACACAAGCTCTACAGGCTAGAGTGACAGTTGTTCTGGGTTGTAAGAGTGCTTCCCTTCCTTTTGTGTAACTTGGTATCCCTCTCATGGTTAAAGAAGTCACTCCTACCTTTTGGAAGTCTGTCCTAGAAAGAATTCAAAGAAAGTTGGTAGGATGGAAAGGTACCATCCTCAATCATGTTGGTAAGCTGCAACTCCTAGCTACTGCTCTTCAAGGGATTCTGGTATATATTCTATCCATATTTAAAATCCCTAGATATATAGCTAAGAAATTTGAAAGAATTCAAAGGAATTTCCTTTGGTTTGGTACGAAGGAAAAAAGGAAATTGGCTTTGATAAGCTGGGATAAGGTCTATCTCCCCCAATCTGGTGGGGGCTAGGCACAAGAAAAATCCAACCTACCAATAAAGCTCTGTTTGCTAAGGTCAGATGGGACCGACTAAGGAAAATGAAGGAATGGTGTAGGTTTCTAAATGTGAAGTATCTAAACAAATTCCCCCTGATCAGGTGCCTCTCAGATGACCACCTTAGTGGTTCCTTGATTTGGAACAATAATTGTAAGATGAAAAAGATACTACAATCTGGGTTGAGATGGAAGCTGGGAAATGACAACAAAATTAAGTTTTGGGAGGATCCCTTGCTACTTGAAATTCCTCTCTCTCAATATGACTTCAAGAATTTGATGGTTCCTGTTAGGGTGTTTTTCGATAGGAATGTGAGAGATTACTTGTGCGGGCTACATGGTTCTATGAAATGGAAAATGCTAGAGGAGTGTTGTCCTCTTTCTCTAGAGTTAAGGCACCAGGCTAGGACTTTGCAAGACATTCTCTCACTAACTAGAATACCCATCTCTAACCTGGAGGATGAATTATATTGGACTAAGGAGAGCAAGGGAAACCTCTCTATTAAGACTGCCTACAATTTGATGTCGATGCAAATAATCCATAATAGTTTATGGAAATAGGTATGGAGCAAGCAACTTACACCAAAAAATAATTTGTTTTGGTGGATGGCTTGTCACAACAGGATTCTCACTTAGGACAACCTAAAGAAAAGGGGATTTAAAATCTTGAATAGATGCATGCTATGTAAGAATGATGACGATTTTGATCCTCATTTGTTACTCCACTACCCATTTGCAATTGAAGTTTGGAGTCGACCTTTGGAAGATTGGGTATTCATTGGACCATGAATGGTGACCTTATGAGTTTTTTTGATAACTGCATCTGTCCTTATCACCATCCTCTACCTAAAGAAATTTTGCGATTGGTTCCTCCCATCATTTGCTGGTGTTTTTGGAAAGAAAGAAATAATCGTATCTTTAGAAGTGTGGAAAAAATATTGAAGGAGGTTTTTAACATTGGTCTTAGACTTATTACTAAGAATGTTGCCTTATATGTTTGGAAACCACTGGAAAAAATTGTTGTCATTTTGGGCTTAAAAAACCTACACATTGAAGGAGACTCCAAGATTGTGATTGATTCCATCAATCACAATCATTGCCATGGTTGGAGTATCAAGGACATACAATTGGATACCAAATTCCTACTCACTAAATTGGAAAGAAAGAAATTGACCCACATTTTTTGAGAGAGCAACCAGGTGGTTGACGCCTTGGCCAACCTAGGTTCTTCATGGGTGCTATCTAAGTGTTGGAGAAGTATGGGGGTTGTCCCCGCGAACATCCAAGGAACTATCCTTGTAGAACAAAAAAACATTACCATTAATCATGAGATCTAAATTTTATATAATAGAAGGGTGTATTCAATATTACACACTTGGGATCATAATGATGTGGAATATGCATGATGATGTGGAGGGGTGAAATTTGGGATGTGGTTAGGGGTGCTAGTGAAGATTGGATGGTCTTTTCAAGAGCTTAATGAGTCATCTTGTCATAAGTACGAATCCCATATTTTGAACCACGTTTTTAGAACGTGCGTGAGGCCAAAATTACCATCAATACTTTGGCTAATAAGGATCCAATAAAAGTAATCATGGATTTTGGCTATGCTTTGATGTACTTAAGCAAGATTTACTATGGACTGTGACCCTAAACTCGTCGAGAATGACTATTGGTATGTGTGAAAATCCGATTGCCTTAATTAGGCAATATTTTTTGTTTTGGTATGGCGATGGTGATAAATGGGTTGTGTGTGTTATCCATTGGAAAATTGGAAAACTTCTCTTTGTTTACCCTAGTGAAAGTTTATGATCTAAGAGTGAAAATGGGTGGAGGAAGGGTCTGAACTGGGCCTGGATCTTGTGAAGAATTTCAAAGGGACCCCCTCACCTAGCACATATGTGTGGAAGGAGGCATTGTGCCTCTAATGGACAACTTACATGGGCATGATGATAATCTCTCGACATAGTTTGCAAGCTCATGGAATGATAAGAGAGTTACTCTTGGTGGCATCTCGTTCGAAATTAGTGAGGAGGTCATAGCCAAAGCTATGGGCTTGTCTTACATGGGTCAAAAACTTAAAAAGCATAGTAAGGTGCAAGATTTGGAGAGCCTCCAAGCCTTCTTCCATGAAAATGAAAATCCAACCAAATTGCATGTTGGGTTCAAATGAAGCTCACTGCCAAAGCCATGGGACCAGGTTTGTATGGCTATAATGAAGTAAATTACTCTTGAGGGGAGGTTTAAAGTTTATTATTTTTACCATTTGACTTTGTTAAACCATCTTAGACATAGGATGCTCATAAGCTTTCCCTTCTTCTTACTTTCCTCTCTTGAAAGCTTTGTGAGGTAAACTATGGAATTAGTAGCCAAAAACCATGACAAACTACCCCCATTGTCATTGCACCAAGGTCTCATTCTCTGCCTATACCACTTTCACCTGGTCCTTTGTCCACCAAAACCCATCTCGACCATTAGAATTGAGGAACAAGAAACCTCCGACCAATCCCTTAATAAACCCTCTTTGGCCACTTTGGTAGGGCCTAAAAAAAAGACCCCCTCCATGGCATGTCAACCCCCCAAGGATCCTAAAACTAAACCCCCAGCCAAAAAGAAAAAAGGTGGTGAGGGCTTACCTCAGTCTAAAGCTGTTGTAGGGCTCTGTGAGCTAAAAAAACACACTGACTAAGAAATACAGTAAATCACTTGCCAAGACCAATCCAAAACCAAAAAAGAGTAAGAAGGGTACCCCTTGCTAGGTTGAGGAACCGCCCACTGACAACGAAGATGCAGACTCTGCTGACAGAGACTCCCAAGGGGATACGGTGGTTGCGGCTAGTGTTGACACAGGGACTGAGCATTCTAGTGTCAAAAGATCTAACAGACTAGCAAAGAACAAAAAGGAGGTGCTAGCTGATGATATTTCCAGTAGTTCTAAGCAAAATGGTGGCAAAGAGGAGAGCAAGCATAATATTGTTGAAGAGATCGAGGAGTTTATGGAAGGTTCAAGCCATTTCCCTGAGTAAAATAAGATGATCCTTGAGGAATCCACACTGGAGTCCTTAGATCATCCGACTCGGGTTGAGTTGACTAATAGGGTGGAAACATATAAGGGAGAAGAACTCAATAATCTATTGACTCAGGTTGATAAACTGGAAAATAAATTCACAAGGCTGATATGCTTCATGATCAAGGTCATCCACTGCTCAAATGTTACTTTGTCTGAGGTGCTCAAAGAGGAGGTGGAAAAGAAGACTGTGGAAGAGGATTCCAACAATAAGTGGGTTTGGGATGATGTGCTAAAAATCCTCTTTGAGGAGTGGGAGGTATTAGCTAAGTGATGGGTGGGGTGTGTGTTGTTGGGTGGGATTTCCTTTTGCTGTCTATCCATTGTTTTTGTAAGTTTTTGGTGTACGTATGCTATTTTTGTAACTAGACTATATGTTGTTAGTTTTTGGGTTTTGATTTGACTTTGGCCCTCTAGACTCCTTTGTGTAAAGGGTACTGCACCATGTAAATGCAACTTATCTTATCAAAAAAATTGAAAAAGTGAAGAGCATGGGAGTGATGGAGTTACGAGGGGGCCTCATTGAGTGATCATTTGATTAAATCATTAGGAGGGAGTAAAAATGTTCCCATTTTTTAGACCTAGGACAAACAACACTATTGTTTACAATCTTATCAACTAACTTATTGTCATATCTGTTGTGTTATGGAGACCAATCAGACTCAGATAAAATCTTCATATTAATTTTCATTAAATAATTTTCTGCACTTATTAAATATTTATGCTACACTTAAAAGGATGGTTACAAACAAATATTAAATTCTAGGAGTGATTAGTTACAATATTTTAATATAAAGTCAATGGACAACTAGAAATATTAAATATAGCCGCCCAAAAGAAAATGTTTTATTGGGTGCATGAGGCACAACCAATGGCCACACTTCATTGGTAATTAATGGGACATGTGTGGGAGCATATTAGAACACTTAGTGATGAGTTTTTAGGGCAGCAAGTCATGAAAAACGTTAGCAAAAAATCACAAAGTAGTGGCTGGAAAAATGCAGGAGAAGCTACGGGTACCTGTAGCCAAGGCTATGTAAAACTAGCAAGTGAAAAACGTGGAAAAAATGTTGTTGCATGTCTTTGCATGTCATTGTAAAGGTTATTTTCTGGGATATTAATATATTTTGGACCCTCTTGTTGGTGGATGTAGCCCAGATTTGGGTGAACAACGTTAAATCTTTGTGTTCTTATTTTGTTGTCCAAAATTTATGTGTGTTTTATTTCTTTGTTTTATTGATCAAATATGCATTTAACTGATTGTAATCTACCTTCTAACCCTAAAAATCTCTATAGACTCAAAAAAATTTAACCTCTGTGGAGGCCTTCAAGCTATTCATATCATCTTCAAATATATTTAATGGTAAGAGAAATAGATGAGTCCTTTCTAAAAAAATTTGTTGTATTGAAAGAGTCTCCCTCAATGATAAGATGAGAAACTTATAGGTCATTTACCAATTAAATTCTCCATAAGGTAGTGTTAACTTTTGTAATATGGTTGGTTTAAACAACCAAGAAGCTCACATCGGCTACAACAAAACCACCTCTAAAATCTCTTATTATACCTCCTCTCATAGCCTTTCCTAGGTTTTTGTTAGCACTATCAAATTTTATTTTTTACCAATTATTATCAAGGTGCACCTATTTGATAAAGTTCCTTTTAGCTTTCTTTATAACCACCAAAGTACTCAAAGTAATATCCAAGCCCAAATTAGTAGGAATTCTTTTTTCCTAATCCAATAAGGAAACAAATTTCATTATTATTTTTATCATTGAGAAGTTCTTAATTATGGTATTAAAATTTTTAAACCCGCTCTCTCAAATCTCAACTTATTTCCCTTAAATATTCAAGCATTTTTTCCAATCAAAGAGAAAATAGGGTTCAAAAATTTCCTTAAGAAGGGTTGAGAAAGGGAGGACCATTAGAGTAACAAATCTAAGAGGGATATCAATTGAGACTAATAAAATTGAAATTTACTTGGGAGAATATTAAAAATATTCCAAGAGAAATGATGGTACACAAAAAGATGATAGGTAAATTCTAAATCCCTTTTACAAAGAGCACACCTATTAGGTAACATAAAACCTCTTTTAGAAATATTGTCTAGAGTAAGAATTTATTTTTACTAGCAAACTACAAGAAGAGTTTAAACTTCAAGGTCAAATATTTAGACCACACCTTAGACTAGGGGAGACCATCCAAAGGGAATTTCAAGAGGATGAACCTAATTTAATATTGTAAAAACCATTAGAGGAGGTAGACCATAGAATCTCATAAGTTTCTCCACTCAGATAATGTGGAAACCATAAAGATGATTGGGAAGGGAATAAGAATTTAGAAGAATAATAGGGTTAGAGGAGTCTTATCGAAAATTTTTCAAGATTGCAATAAGTTCTTGAATTCAATATAATCCAACATCTTTTTTCCAAAAACTAATTTGAAGGGGGTAGACAAGGATTTCCAATGGATCAAAAATCTCAAAGGTTCATTGAGAAACCAAGAACCATATCAAAATCAAATAAGAACCCTCGAGCCAACATTCAATTTGGAGTCTTCCCTTAGTAGGGCTTTGCATTTGATCAAATTACTCTAGGAGGAGCCAAAACGAATTAGATAATTAGAAAGAAAATGTAATGCTTCCCCAATAGAAATGCATTTCACCCTAATAATTTTAGATCACTAACTGTTGTCTTTCAGTAATATCCAACCAAATTTAGCTCATAGAGCTTTGTTAAGGGGTCTCAATTTCCTCAAACCAAGGCCACCCTAAAATTTGGGGAGTTAGACCTTATCCCAAGATACTTGTAATGTCCCAAGCCAACACACTCAGAACAAAACTTGATGGATTTTTTTTGAAACAAGGGTCCAACAATGATGATAATGCAACAATAACATGTCACACTTACACAAAAACATGCACAAAATTTTCATAATGAAAACAATAGAAGATTAACCACTCATGGGATAAATCCACCATTATGAACATACAAGATGGAGAGAGGACAACTCCTACATGACGATCGGTTACTGACCATGATCACGTTCTCTTGCAACACCACACCAGGATAGGATGAGGGAATCATCAACCTCCAATCCACACCTAGATACACTTAACAAATATAACCAGGGAAAATCTTCACAAGAGGATTCCAAATTAGGAGATACAACTCTCCACTAATTGGAATGACAATGGGTCACTTCCAAACAACCACACACTTCCGAAGATATCATGTCTCAACATGACATCACACAAACTGAAATATACTACAACACAACACCTTAAGACCTATGAGGAATGTTGAGAACACTAAAAAGACCAACCAAGAAGGTTTACAACCTTCCTAAGACTTCGCAATGCTAGGTGCCCAATCTCCCTAACCCTAGGTTTTCCAACCAGAAAAATTCAGAAGAGTCCATGTAAAATTATCTAAGAGAGCCCACAAGTCCTCAATGATGAAACTTAATGAAAAAATTTGAACACACCTAGACCCTTAGGTCCATGATGAACAACTTTTATTTACACAGTTTACCCATACGAGGTCTTGAAACCTAGAGGAACAAATAAGTCATAAGAGAGATAACTTGACTAGGTTTTTGAAGGGCTAGTTGATGAAAACAATTGCCACAAATAATATAAAAGACATAAAAAAATATTTTACAAGAGAAATAGGCTTAGAAAACCCTTGGATAACCCTAATTAAGAGGGTTAAGATTCTATTTTTTTATGGGAACAAGGCCGCCCAAACACAAGATCAAGCTGCCCATATAGTGATAGGCAATTTTGTGCCTACCATCCATCATAATCAAGCCTCCCCACTGTCAACTAGACCACCCCAGTATGATACCAAGTTGTCCCATTGATGACAAGACTTCCCAAAGACACTTAGAAACATTTTGGGTGAGTTTGGAGACTCCTAAGTATATTAGGTCGCCCAAACTCACTGTAAGACACTCAAGTTCTTTTTAAATCCAAAATAAATGTTCCTAAGTTCATTTTAAACTTACAAGGCATAATTACATCATCATACATTATCGATCATGCTTAGAATTAACACTAACATTTGAAATCTAATTACAATCTGCCTCAAGATAGTGGTTCATCTGCAAATTACATTACAATTACTTTGAATTTACATAAGAAGAGGATTCAAATGTCCTTCAAACATAAAATTATATTTAATTTATCTAATTGTAAAGAAAAATAATAAAATAAGGGGAAATATTGATTTTTCCACTGCTCCTCAAACCTTTGAACCTAATGGTGGTTTCCATGCCACCCTATCGCGTGAAACCAACAAGGTTCACTCCCACCATCCTAGGAGATGGTAACATGGGAAACAATCACAAAAATCATTCCAAACACATGGGGAGAGAATCAAACACATTCCATACATGAAGAGAACACTCTACATACACATCATATACCAAATAATCATCCAAATCACATAATGGATCTAAAACATGTCATCACTTGGTAAAATCACCATCCACATTGGGAAAACTCGCCAATTTCACATAAAAATTCCACATTAGGACGATTCACCAATGCCACATCATGTAAACATCATGGGATAATCTCACTATAAGGGTACCACAAAGATCATCATTGGGATAACTCACCAATGGCAGATCACACACACAAGATATTATGGTAAGATGCTAGAGAGCTAGTTAGGGAGTGCCATAATGGTGCTTGAAGGTATGGAACCCGTGGAACCTAGAAATCCTCTCATATGGATGAGGATACTTGATATTACAAGACCCAATATCTTTGAGCTGGCATGTCTTCCTAAACATCCTTAGTTTGTACTAGCACTCAAGGCATGAGAGGGGCATCCATTATCTTAATCAATTACCCATGTTTCATTGATTATCACTTGATTAGATGACTCCCCACCCATGATCAACCTACTTGCCACTTTGGGTCAGGTACATGTTGGGAGCCACTCTCGTAACCCTCTCTAATACCTTATTCCTAGGCTCTTCACACTCTCCAATGAGTGTCACAAAAACCAATGCAAAAATCTATTTTTTTTCCAAATCTAATGACGTTTTTCCACAAAATCTATTTTCACATTTCACGAAGTACCATCTTTTCAAAACATTCATAAACATCCATTTACATGAATTTTTTTTGAATTCTATGAATATTTTTACAAGGCAAAAATTGACATTTCCCAAATCCACCATTGAAATTTCATCAAATATTGAAAATTTGAAAATCCAAAATCTAAAAATACCCTTTGGCGGAAAAAGTGCCCAACACCCTTTTAAAGCTATAAAACGTGCATTTTACACAATTCCCAAAAATAGGCATTATAACCTTGTATTTTGGAAAATCCCAAAAAAATTATCAAACCAACAAAAAGAACAAGCAATTTTTTAAAACAAATTACATTGGGAGGTGGCTACACCCCCCCAATCCTATTCCAATATTTAAATTTAAGATAAATTGGCTAAATTAATTGAAACAAGAAAAATATCTCAAACACAATCAAATTTTAAAATGAAGAGTGTGTTACACATGCCAAACAAGAGCTTGCAAGGATCGGTAAGCACAATCCCCTAATGATTCCTAACCCAACAAATTCGACCTCGTTGAATTTTTCCACCAAATGCACTCCCAATAATCAAATCAATTTTCTTCTCAAAGTAAAACATTGCATAATGAAATAAAACCCCCTTTTTCCTTTTTACCCTTTTTCTAATTTCAAATTAAACAATATAAAATTTATTTTCCATTTCTAAATTTGTAATCCCTTCCATTTTCCCCAAAATCCCAATACACATTTAAATTCATTCCTGAATAACATACACCATTTAATCCATATAAGCATATTCATTTAAATTTACAAAAATCAAAATTCAAACAAGATAATTAAATCACACATAATTCGCAATTCCCAACCCACTAAATTTTTATAGTATAATTAAGCAATAGCTTATTTCATTTCCACTCTCATTCAATTTTCCCCCTTTCTTGAAACACAAATAATATTTTAATAATAAATATCAAAATCATTTAAATTCTTAATATTTCATTTGCAAAAATATAGAATTTAAACCATTAATTAAATTAGTCATTCACTGGTCATTTATGACACATAGGGATTCCAGAATAACTCTTAAATCATATCTGGGTTCACATAAGGTCAAATTTGACACATACCATACTTGATTCAAGTACGTACAAGGAATGGATAGGGAGGCCCAATGTGACATCTCCGAATTAACGACCATTAGGGAATAACTTAGACCTGTGTAGCCAATTGGAGAAATAACCCTATACCTATAACCATTCAACGCAGTAAAGGGTACCTACTCAATGTATATATAGTTGAAGCACAACATAATCACCCAACATGGTTCAATAGCATAAGCATAAAATAACATATATACATTGGCCATATAAATCATTTTTCTAAACATCAATAATCAGGATTACATTCAATCATAGCATAAATATTGCATATCACTGAACTAGAGTATAATGATAAATCAAACATGTAAACGTAAAAAATACCAATAACCTACATGTTGAGGAATCTCATCTCAAACATACAATGGGTCATACACACCTTTCAAAGCCATAAAATAATCACCACAATAATCATGAGGAAATGGTGAAGCTAAAACATCAATCTCACATTAACAAGATGTAAATGAGAAGGACACTACATCCTCCCCCACTAAAATTAGGCTTATTCTTGGAAGCCTGCATAAAGCAAGGATAGGTACACCTAGTACATGATCCTTCGAACTCATCATACTCACAAGATCAATCCTCTAGACTCTCACCAAGTCTAGGCATCAACACACACAACACACAAATCTAGAGGTGTGCAAGCTTAGTGACCACCTGCCACTAGGTGCACAACCACCTTAGAGATCACCGTAATAGCTTCACCGACTACCACTGCAAATGATGGCAAAGACCAACTACTAGGTCCAATAGCACACAAGGATAGAGGCAACACTACCTCACTTCCATGCTTACCAAGAACATGCCCCACTTCCAACTATGACACACACTATGAGGTTTTCCCTTTGTACCACTTGGAAAAAGCGAGGATTTCTTAAACACACTAGCTTTTCAACATGAAACTAGGAACCAAATAGGGTTTATTAAAGTCAAGAATCTAAGAAACTACATCTGAAAGGCATAAGCACTCCCAAACAACGAGGCTTAGAAACCCCAAAACTCACACTACAACCACAAAGGAAGCAATTGAACACTAAGCGTAAGAGAAAAAATCATATTTTATACTATCATGATGCTAAAAAATGACCTACCCAAGGGTTAAAAAACCCAACGATATTATGAAATCATGATCGAAAAGGCAACCAACAACCACTATAGGGCTCAAACACTAAGAACTCTCCAAGAGAATATACAAGATAGCCAATTCCTCAAACCAAAATTGTGCCTTCTTCTAGCCTTAAGCTATGAACACCACTAAACAACCAAGGAGAAACTCCTAAAAACCACCATGACAACCTCAACTAATCACTTAACAAGGATATCCATATGTAATATAATAAAATAAACACAATACTATGTGCCAAAGCACTTACTAACGCACCTTCGTACCCTACACTATGTCAAACATGAGTGTAGCTATGGAAATAATGTACCAAATGACACATTGTGCATCTTCATGCAATCAAATAACCTAGATTTTGATGCCCAAGACACCTTTACAAACACTTAGCTAATGCCAAGACAAAACAGAGCACACACAATTGGTGGACTAAATCACACCCAACCATTTACTAGAAAATAGATTCAGGTACAATGCAAACACAATTATCCACATAAGCTAATCTCAACTCAGAGAACATAGAATTCCACAATCACTCTAATACATATATTTGAATACACTTCACACAATGCTAAGCACAAGAACATTTACATGCATTGAATCCACTCAAAGCTAGAAAACCATATGTATACAAGCATTTCACAAAATTTCTAAATACCACACAATAGCAACTTCCATTTCATTATGAATAAGATTTTTGATGCAATATGATTCTAATTAACACAAACACCAAGACTTAGCACATTCTCTACCATCTACTCCCTTGTACATTCTATCACGGGTTCGTAACGAACATGATAGGGAATAAAATGTAACATAGAATAGGGCCAACAATCGTAAAATTTAGAATAGCCACCACAAAGATAAAATACAATCCAAGAGGGATAATTATCAATTCTAATAATAAATAATAAAATTCATGTAATTAAATAATAATCCAAGTGTAACCAAGGGCCATGAACTAGATATATGGAAAAATTTGGTGACTAGACCAACCATAAGAAAATTAAAAATTCAATGTCGATCCATAATCAATGATTAGAGAGTTCATCGATAACCAAAATAAAGAATAAAAATTGGAAAACATGATTACAAGATTTGAGTGACTAATATTAGCCACATTTAAGGGAGTAAGAGTTTCATGACACCTTGGGAGTACAACATCCAAAGTGTGTTAGAGATGTAGCATGCTTAAACACAATACAAACATAAATCACCAATTTCACTCAACCATGCCAATGAGAATGACACTAACCAAATTTACTTCATCAATAAATGATCATATTATGATGCAAGAAGGCATATGTAGGGTTCACTATGATATCCATAATTTCTATCCAAACAAGGGTAGGGCTTCACCCAAGTACCACTTTCATAAGGAATTTACAACCATAATAATGACGCACACATTACTCACATCATGCATCACTACCACATGATAAAATAAAATGACATCCACATCATCCATAGGGAAAATTTCAATGAAGGCTCTAAGCCAACCAACATAATACTCCTAAAAACATAATTTCATTTAATAATTAAACATACACTCTGTAGTGTATAAAATTGTACTATTTTCTAAGTGAGTACAATTTCACACTTAATTTGGACCTATTTTAGTGACCTCATATGCATTCTTACCCTTCAAAATAGGCCCCTAATTCCTTTTATTATGCATCCAAATTCCTATTTTTATCATTTTTCGACACCATAATACACATTGAACAAGTGCATTTAATTAATTAAAGGCCCCGAAATAAATGAGGCTTGGAGATTTAGGTTAGAACCCATTCGCCCTTGGGAAACTAGGTCTCCTATAGGTGCCAAAACCCAATTTAAAATATATTTTTGATGGAATTTTAATGTTCAAAGTTCAAGTTTCAAAGGTTGGCTATCGATATCTAATATTTGGGAAATTAGAGAATAAGCCTATAAAGTCTAGTATTTTCACCATTTCAAACTCAGTTGACAAGAGATTGAGAAGATATTAACAAGATTATCACTCAAGAGCAAGGAGAGAACATCCAATCAAGAAAAGTTGAAGTACTAGAGCATCATTTCATTTGTTTTTGCAAGTCTTCAAGCTCATTTTTCCAAGAAAGATCAAGCACTGTTCATGATTTGAAGATTGATGCCGAACACTATCCCAACCTTCTCAGATTTGCTGGTTAATTATTGTTTCTGATAGTTTTATCATAATACTTCATATTCCAAGTGTTAGATCTCATAGGTTTTATTTTAATAATACTTCTATATTTCTCCCAAAACTATTGTTCAATCATTTTTGTCATAATGAAGCCAAGGGAGCATAGTGTCCAAAACCTAGGGTCGACTCTCCTTAAGGGTTGCAAATCAATTCTAATCATTTGTAGCACTATCCCTCTTCCTAATAAACATGGGAAAGGTGTATATGCGATTAGGTGGACACCCCTTTTTTCTTTGGCATATATCCCCTTATCACACTTTCCATTTTAGGGAAGATCCCCTTTCCTTTCGTTTCATTTTGGTGAACCTGACGTGAATCAAAAACACAACCTTTTGATAACATTACCTGTGAAAGTTGGAAAAATTACATTGCAAACTCCTATCCATGTCATGCCTCAAGATCTCTCATATAATCTTCTTTTGAGTAGGCCATGGATTCATGAAATTAATGGAGTCCCTTCAACCCTTCATTGTTTAATGAAGTATGCTTATAAGAATAAGGTCTACACAATCAAAGCTGACCTCCAATCGGAAAGTTGCTTGTAAACTAAGAATGATAAAGAAATTCCTTTGAAAAAATTAATACCAACCTCACAAGTAGAACTCATGCAAGAGGAAGAAAAAGAGATTTTTTTTGCAACAGTTACAAAGTTATTGGATAATAATTGGGGTTCATTGGATTTCACAGCTACATTTATGAGAGAGTATAAAATCACAACAAAAGCAACAAAAAAAGAAAAAGGAACAATAGTGATGTCAACACAACACATGGTGGAACCATCAAAAAAATCCAACTCAAAATTTTTAGAAGAAGACACAAGTCACACAACAAGTTATGATGAGGTTGATCATGAGAAACCCCCATCCTTGAAATCAATGGAAGCTCTTTATGGGAGAGGATATCAAATCTTGAAGCAACTTGGTTATAGTGGAAAAGGATGTGGTGTGAATGAACAAAGCACTTGTGTCCCTATAGAGCCTAACATACAAGAAACAAAAAGTGGTCTTGGCTATTGTCCTTCGAAAGCATCGAAAAATCCTTCACTCAATATCAACACTATCATGCACGATTCTCCTAAGACAACCCTCACATTGATGCATCATGATTTAATAGATACCACAACTGTTGATATTATTAATGACCATTTTCAAAATGATGAAGCTTTGGCATAATTCTTAGGAGACTATGATAATTTACCAACTCATCATCACAATAAAATATTCTGTTATGCATTAAGTGCTATAGGGTACTTTGGAAATGAAGCTAAAACCAACAACATTGAACAAGATGAAGAAGAAAAAATTCCTGAAATTCCAAGTCAAAGTGCATTACTTGTGGGAGATACAATTAACATACCAATGGACACGTCTAATGAAGAAAAAGTGATTCAAATAGGAAAGTGCCTTGATGATGATGAACAAGAAGAACATGCAACACTATTACATGAATTTCTTGAAATTTTTGCTTGGACTTATTCGGATATGCTAGGTATTGACGCTAAGATAGTTACACACAACATTATGCTTGATCGGGATGCTAAACTAGTAAGAAAAAAGATACTCAAGATGAATCCTAAGATAGAATTATTGGTTAAGGTTGAAATTGAGAAGCTCCTAGATGTTGGCTTTATCCACCCCATCGATTATTCACCATGGATTTCAAATATTGTAGCAATGGCAAAGCCTGACAATCGTATTAGGATGTGTATGAATTTTCATGATCTTAATAAAGCATCTTTGAAAGATTATTTTCCCCTTCCTAATATTGACATGATAGTAGATTCAACCACGGGCCATGCCTTATTATCATTCATGGATGGTTTTTTAGGATATAATAAAATTTTAATCAATCCTCAAGATCAATACAAGACATCATTTACCACACCTTTGGGAAAATTTTGTTGGGTTGTAATGCCTTTTAGATTAAATAATGCTAGTGCAACATATCAAAGAGCTATGACATTGATATTTCATGATTACATGCATAAAATTCTGGAAGATTATGTTGATGATATTCTAGACAAATCCTTAACTTGTCAAGAAAATGTTAAATCCTTTGAAAGATCTTTGAAAGGATGCATAAGTACAACATGAGATTGAATCCAAAAAAATGTGTCTTTTGTGTGGAGAGTGGAATTCTTTTGGGTTTTATAGTGTCCCATAGAGGCATTGAGGTGGAAACAAAGAATATTGATGCTATCATTAACATGCCACCTTCAAAGTACATTTCTCAACTATGTAGTTTACATGGAAATATTCAAGCTATCCATCATTTTATGGCATCTTTGGCAGATGATAATTTACCTTTTACCAAAATTCTTAAGAAGGAATCAAAATTTAAATATTGAGGATTGTAAACAAGCTTTTGAAAGTTTGAAAGAGTATCTAGCTAGTCCTCCTATTTTACAACCCACTATTCAAGGAAAGCCATTAGTCCTTTACATATCAACATATACCCATGCTCTAGTAGCAATGTTGGATCAACAAGATGACAATGGTAAATAACATCCTATTTATTACATTATCCAAACTTTAATTGATTTAAAAACTCGATACAAAACAATAAAAAAACAATGTTTGGCCCTTGTGTTTGCTACTAGTAAGTTGCAACACTATTTACTAAATGTAGAAGTGCATGTTGTTATATAGTTTGATCCTCTAAAACACCTAATTGCTAAAAAAGACTTATCAATATGCTTAGCTAAATGGGTTATGTTGTTAACTAAGTTTTATCTTAAATTTATCTCTCAAAAGGAAATCAAAGGACAAGCCTTGATTGACCATTTATTTGACTCTAATTCTCCATTAATATCACCTAATATAGACTCATTCCCTGATGAGAGTGTGTGCACAATTGAAAAGGAAACATGGGAATTATACTTTGATGGTTCTAAGTGTCAAACTGGCTCTGGAGCAAGGGTTATATTAAAGCCACCTTCAGGAAAGCCTATTCCCTTATCTTACCATTTAAATTTCCTATGTACCAACAACACTACAGAATATGAGGCTCTAATTGTTGGAATACACATAGCCTTATCCTTAGGTATTCAAAACATTCACATAATTTACGATTCTCAATTGGTCATTAACAAATTAATGGATCCTATCAAACGAAACATGATAAATTAGCCCAATATAAAAACCTCACAATGACATTGCTTGAATGCTTTGAGTCATATACCATTGACAATATTCCTTGAAAGGATAATTGGAATTCAAATGCAATGGCAAGTCTTGCTTCCCTTGTATCTCCTGACGACCCTTCTATGGATTTCACATTTGTTGTCCATATGATTACCAAACCATCAATAGATGAAAAAATGAAAGAAGCGTTAGTGACCAATATTGAAGCCTTTATTGAATGGTACACACTGATATTTAATTATTCAAAAGAAGGTACCTTTCCCGAACCAACCTCTAAAAACACTAGAGATTACATTCAGAAGCTTGCTAATAGATATGTAATCCTAGCATATGTCTTATATAGACAATCCTTTGATGGTCTTTTACTTAGATTTCTTAAACAATCAGAGATCCCTATAGCCTTTGAGGAAGCTCATGCTACTACTTGTGGGGGACATTTTTGGGGCATATTGTTAGTTCAAAAATTAATTTGTATAGGATATTATTGGAGACATATGGAACAAGATTGTTTTGATCATGTTAAGAAATTTCATAGATGTCGGGACCATAAAAAATTTGATTCACTCTCCCGCATCCAAAATTTGTGCCCAAATTCCTATTTGTCCATTTTCAGTTTGGGGTTTAGATCTCATTGGAAAGATATCCCCCCTCTCTTCTTTTGGACATAAGTTTATAATTACCACCACATATTATTTCATAAAATAGGTAGAAGCCATTCCTCTTCGTTCCACAACCGTTGATGCAATTTGTTATTTCATCGTGGAACACATTATTGCTCGCTTTGGTCTTCCTTCCACATGAGTTTTAGATAATGGTACACCATTTATGAACAATGATGTGAAGAATTTTTAGAAACATTTCACTTTCAACACCTTTTTTCAACATCTTATTACCCACAATCTAACGGTCAAGCGAAAGAAATAAATAAAACACTTGAAAAAATCTTGCAAAAAACTATAAGTAAACATAATAAGGATTGGCACACTCAATTATCACATGCATTGTGGGATTATCACACTAGTATTCGAACATCTATAGGAAACCCACTTTATAATTTGGTCTATGGCGCTAACACAATAGTGCCCTTGGAGTTTGAAATTCCTTCATTGTGGATTGCTCTTTGAGGACTTATTGATGATACCACTTATAAAGAGAAACAGTTGCAACAACTTGAAATTTTTGATGAACAACACATTAATTCTCTTGAGCATATTCAAGCCTATTTGAAAAGAATGCATCATAGTTACAATGATAATGTCATCCCTCACCCATTTAACAAAGGTAATTTAATATTATATAAAAATCAACACAATGTTAATGCCAATCTGGGTGAAAAAGAAAAGTTTAGTTTGAATTGGTTAAGCCCTTATGTCATTCAAGGGAGCTATGGGTCTAGTGCATATACATTAATAAAAATGAACAGTACACCTCTTAAAGAACCTATCAATACTGCACATTTGTGCAGATATTACACGTAACATCTCTTTTGAATAGTATGTATATTAAAGCATGTTGTTAGACTTAGTAGATAGTTTTCTATTTTATTTCGCATTGCTTCATTTTTGACAAAAAAACCTTGCGTGTCTTGAATTATAGAGTAATTGTTCATTAGTTGTATTATTACTTTCTTTTACATGCTATTCAGTTTCATGTATGTTGTGTTAAATTAGATCATTATATGCATTTAATTTTCCATAATTAGATCAAAAGAGCATTTAATTTAATATGATTACACTTAATCCAAATGTTGTATCTAAATAAACATAAGTGTTTAGGTTAGATCACATATATAAAGTTAGATCATGAAGAAATTTATTAAATAATCTACACCAAGATTGTTTAATAGATCACATTGACATCTAATCTAAATAAGAACACATAAAGAAACAAAATGTTTATATATATTAATCACAAAGGTTTATACACATGATCTCCATAATGTGGCATAATACAACATAAATACATCTAATAGGGCATGTGACTACTAGATCCCTTGAGGCTTGGTGGTGGTCTTCGCTGGGAGATAGTGGATCGTGAGCAGCTCATGGAACTAAACCACTCTCATAGACCTCAGAGCTCGCCCTTCGCAGCGGCTGCACGTATGAGTGTTTCAATACGCTCTTACTCCACCCGATCCCTAACTGCATGTAGTCTCACTTGATCTATCTAAACTATATCAAGCTCTCCCTGTAGTCTATCGATCTCTGTCTACATGATAGCCACTAAATCGCTCTCAGATAGAACTTGAGTGGCTCAGAGCTCCTCATATGCAGCTTAGAGCTCTGTAAATGCAGTGCTCGACTGCTCCTCCCAAAATCTATAATCCTCAAGGGTCCTCATAGCCTCCTCACATGCTATCCTCCACCATGATAAAGGCTCAAATAGGTCTACATCATGCTTTGCCATAGGTGGTGGCCCATGCTCTACTCGTGTAGCCTATTGTGGGGGTAGGATGAGGGCCATCTGTGTGATGATCTGTTTAACGAAATATTGCCACTCCTAGATATCACTTGCAACAAGTAAAACATAAAATACATTAGAACATGATATAATAAGAAATTCATAATTAGAACTTAACACATAATAAAAATAATACATCATTACCTAGGTCATCATCCTGCTGATTAGGGTCTTGATGGGTAGGGAGTGTGGAAGGTCCAGCACCATTGCTCCCTCCATGATCATGAGATACCATGCCTGCTATGCTCACTAGTCATGATGGGGTGATTTTGGGAGGAACTAAGGGTCTCTCCTTGGGGCATCTACAATATCCATTGGCTTAGCAAGATCATCTCTCATCAACTGCTCTTCCTCCCCTCCTCCTCCTCATCCTCATCTACCATCTCAACTACTCTATCCTCATCCTCTGTGTCCCCATCCATGGCTCCATCCTCTCACTCATCCTCTTGAGCTAGAAGAGGTCTAGTGTCACCAACAAGGTGCTATATAGAGAAGACTAATGTAGGCCATGCTCCCACCCACCATTACTCATAGGTTATCATAGCACCTATGTCATCCTGATTTGATGCTAGGCATGTCAAGATCCTCGTCTGTGTTGCTCATAGGTATGTAGGTCGTGGCCTAGGAGGTACTTGCCTCTACCCAAACTACCTCATGATGTGATCATAGTAGAATGATGAGACTATATAATCATGCCACCCCAATAAGAGCCTGTCTTGCTATATCCTAACAAGTTTTTGTGTGAGATTTGGTCATTGTGGTATGGTCTTGTATGGTCTCCATACTATGTCATCCTCATCGAGCTGATTAAACATAATCCTCCAATACTACAGGTCCCCAACCTAGAAAATCTGTCTCAATGTGTAGCTGAAAGCCCAAGGGTAACAAATGGCCACTACCATGGGATAACCTATTGTCCTCGTGCACGTGATATGCTCAAATTCCCGCACCTATAATAGCTTACAGTGCACCATGATGTGTAACTCCCTATGTATAAAACACCCTAGATCATAATACAAATGAGCTAACATACTATGACCCCAAGAATAAATGATCTGATGTCACTCCATCTGCTGAATGGTATGTATGAGGCCTCCATCTAAGTGTGTGCCTTGTCCATCTAGAACCAATTCCAAAGCTACTGTGATCACCATAATACATCATAACAAGGGTGCGTGGGAGTATAACATCCACTCAAGCTTGATGCAAGGTCCCACGTGCTCTACAACTGTAGGGTGACCAAGACAATACTAAATATCTCCTCGCATCTGTCGATATGTCTGACCCTCCTCAAAATAGATTCCTTGTCCACAGATGGGTATCCTGAAGATCTGATGAACGTCCTCCAATGTAACTGTCATCTCACCCGAAGGTAGCTGGAATGTGCACATATTGACATTCCATCTTTCGATGAGCGCCATCAACATAGCATCATGATACCTCATGGGAGGCATGAGGTAGATCCAAAATAGGCCGGTCTCACGTAATATCTCTACCTCCTCCTTAGACAGTCAGGTCACCTACTCCTGAAGAAGGGTAAAAGGATGGCCACCTAGGCGCTGTCATGCACGCGATGGAACCTTAAAAGACAAAATAATTCATCAATAATACACCTAAAAAAGTTAGTAAAACCATTAAAAGTATAATTAATCTATCTTGGGACGCTTTGGCCAAAAATGGACACTTGGGCCATTTTTGGATATGGGGTCCAAGACGCTTTGCGGCAAAATGGGATGCTTTGTGACAATTTTGGACTGGGTCTAGAACCTCTAAAAATGCATTAAAAAATGTGTAGAACATAAAAACAAAGCAACATAGAGTGTATAGTGGACTCATCATGTGCAAGAACTCATCTTGTGCAACCTCCTCTCACAAAATATCTAATCTCGGGGGGCCAGTATGTTTGCCAACTAGGCATGTCTACTCCTCTCTACAACACTGTAATTTTAAAAATGTAGATATCAAAATGATAGTTACAATTGCTATTTTCATTAACATATAGTCAAATTTATTAAAAAAATCACATTTTATCCAAAGCTCATTTCATTCAAACCAACATAATGGGGGCTAGAGAACTCTGTTTCGATGTTGTTTGTTGCATTGGATTCATAATTCCATCCCCAATCTTTTTTAATGTTCATTAACTCATTTGACTGCAAAATCCAACAAAAATTTCTGACAAAAGATGTATAATTAGATGTATTGTCGGGTACTTGTGATATTTAATGTGAAATTTTAAAATTTTAAAATTTTATGCTCGACGTTTGTCAAAATTTTGATGAACCTGATTTTTCGTCGAAATTTCAACAAAGATTAGATTATTCATCAAAATTTTGATGAAGATTTTTCGTTGAAATTTCGACGAACATGTGAAGTCAAAATTGTGACCGACATAAATAAAAGCGAGCTCAACTATTTATTGCGACAATGTTTTGCTATACTTCCGAATTTGCTTTGCTTGCGAATTTGCTATACTTGCGACAGTTTGTGGAGAACTAAGGATGATTTTCTTGGAAAAAATTAGAAAAAATTCAAGAAGATATCGCCATGTTGAGGGTAGTCATTGTCTTTTTCCAGAATTCATTTGTGAAGTTAGATTTGTACTTCCAGGTTTGAAAATCATATTTTAAAGCAACATCTCATCAGATTTCATTTTTAGACTTGTGCATTTTCAGAATTTCATTTCCAGATTTTGTTGTGCAAGTTCAATATTTTGATTTTAGGAGTCTAACGGTTGGAAATCATAGTAAAATCAAAATTTAATAAGTTTTGGAATGAGCATTTTAAAGTGTTTTTTGGGGTCATTAACTTCAGGCTATCTTATCTTTTGCAGGGGTGGTTGCATGCCGAATTTTTTTGGTGTAAAATATCAGAATTATTAGATTTTGTTACCTGTCTATGATTAAAAATTATTGGAGTGTGAGTTTGATATTTTTTGAAGATCTAAATATTCAAGCTTGGTAAAGAAAAATCATGTCAGATAATATTAGTCTAGAACAAAATGAAGAGACACTTGCTAGATTGTGGGCTAGATTGAAAAGAAAGGGTGATGGGAAATGTTATTGTCCTTGCAATAATTGCAAGGGCTTAAAGACGAGAAGACTTTTAATCACAACAGCTGAGAAACATTGTAGGCAGCATGGTCACATTGAAGGGGGGCATGATTATCGTCCATTGTAAGTTGTTCATTATATGTGTTTATATTGATTGAATTTGTAAATGTTTATATCGTTTAAACATTTTTTATATATATAAAAAATCACTTGATCATGATCATGGTTTATTTGTGTCTATCATTATTATAAAGGTGGGGCGCCCTAGGGCACATGATATGGATTATCACGACCCGAAGAATGTGGTTTTGCAAGTGGAGGAACATGGAGCTGTGAATATCGAAGATGAAGTTAATGATCCTATGGAAGAAGATGATCATGCGTCATAAAACACAGTTGAAGATGATGGTACAAATACATTGATCCATGACACATTTAGTGGCACAATTGATCATGATGATCAAGATGACTTTGATGATGTTCATGATTTACCTATACTTGAGAAGGCATACGAGCCCCTTTATGAAGGCTCCTAAACAACTCTTCTCTCTATTGTATTGTTGCTGGAGAACTTGAAGGTTATGAATGGTTTATCCAACATAGTAATCTCATGGATGTTAAGGTATGTCATATATGTCATCTTTTTTCATCTATTTTAATTGTTGTTAGTTCATCACTAGTAAATAAAGAATGAAATATGTACCATTAATATTCTTTATATGAACAAATTATTTTTTGTTGTAGATTGATTGGTGAATTTTTGTTACCACCATCAAATATTTTACCTCCCTCATACCGAGATTTATTTGGCATTATGAAAGATATTGGAATGGAGTATCAAGCAATAGATGTGTGTCCCAATGATCATATTATATATCATAAACAACATGAATTTGCATAGAATTCTCAAATGTCATATCAATAGATATCGAACATATCAACTAAAAAAAAGGTGCCTCACAAGGTTCTTCGTTATATTCCCATTATTCCACGTGTGCAACGATTATTTAGGTGCGAAAGCTTAGCGCAATTTATGGATTACCATGCACATAATAGAAGTGGAGATGACATTCTTCAAATGCCTATGGATGGTTCTGCATTTAGGGACATGGAGGAAAAATGGCCACACTTTAAATAAGAACCTCGTAATCTCAGGCTTTCATTGGCAGCAAACAATGTCAATCCATTTGGAGAGCTGAGATCTATTTACTTGGTGTGGCCTATTTTTGTTATCAACAATAACATTCCTCCATGGATGTCAATAAAGAGGGAGCACATAATGTTGGCAATGATTGTTCCAGGTATTTGTTTACATCAATTTTCTTTAACGTAGTAGCATCTCATTTGTCTTATTTATTGCATAATGACTTATATTTTTTTCATTCAATAGTCATGTACATTAATTTATATATATTGTAGTAAAATGGTTATAATAATTATGTAATGTTTATGTTCATTCAACTAGGTAAGTACCAAGTTAAAGATATGAATGTATATATCGAGCCTCTTATCGACGAGTTACTAAAGTTATGGAATGGCGTCACTATGTATGTTTCTAGATCAATAGGACAAAGACAATTTCAATTCCATGCAATGCTTGTATGGACAATTCATGATGCCCCAAGGCTAACACATTTTTGTGGTATGTTATAACGTTCACTGCACTTTTACGATATTTAATTTTATGAAGTAGATATCATGCATGTTTTTTAAATAATCTATTCATTATATATAATTATAAAAATTGACATATTTAATCCAATTATATATGATCTTGCATGTCTTCAAACAAAGGGAAAATTTGCATGTCCAATTTGTGGTCCAAAGATGAAATCTCATCGTTCAACAAGTTTAGGAAAGTAGGTGTTTGATGAGTATAGGCACTTCCTCCACAAAATCATAAGTATTGAACTACTAAAAAACATCTTTTCAATGGGAAAGAAGAGACTACATAAAAACCACGAAGAATGACACCTCACCTATGGAAGTTGGAATATAATAGAATTAATCGTCAAGGTTATACATTGGATCAAATTGTTTATCTATCATATATGATATGTTTGGAATTTATATTTTTATATTGTGTTTGTTTACTCATGTTGTAATTGACAATGATTGTTGTTGTTAATTTATTTAACTTATATGCTTCATGAAGGTCGTTAAGGCATTAATGGCCGGCTTCCACATGGACTGAATGTAGTAGCTACAAATTGTGCATTTGTTTGATACAATGCATATTGGAAATAATATAGCAAGCGTTATGGAAAATATTGGATGAAAGAGCATACCAATTTTTTGGTCCAAAATTTGTAGTGATGACATTCAAAGAAGCCAATCATGCAATGAAAAATGTCATTCAATTAAATAGCGATGGAGACCAAATTAATATAAGTGCTCTTCCTTGGTTATTAATGGAGCAACAAAGAAATGCTATAAAATAAGTCATATGAAAAATTCGATTTCCCATAGGCTTTGCTGCGAACATAAACAATATCATAACAAAGAACGGTGAATTTGGGTCAGGGATGAAAACACATGATTGGCATACCTTTATTAAGGTAATTATTCTGGTATATTATATATAATTGTATACTGCATGTACTTTTCAGTGTATTATGTTTACTACTTTTGAAAAAATAATGAAAGATCATTTTATAATTATTGCAGTACATTCTACCTCCATCTCTCCCAAAAAACTTCAACAACAATGTCAAGCAAGTTATATATGATCTTAGAAAATACATGAGGTAAGTAGCGATATTTGTTCAATTCATTTTATAGATCTTATAATTGTCATTTGTTTTACTTGTTATGTAATATATTGTATATTTTTGTTAAATCTCGTTAATATATTTACGCCTTCAATCACTTGTAGATGGCTATCATCTAAAGAAATCCATAAAGAAGATATAAATTATTGGAAGAGAAAAATTCCTGGTCTAATGTGTGAAATGCAAAAGTGTCTACCTTCAACATTTTTCAATGCACAAGAACACTACCTCATACACCAAGTTGAGGAGATTGAATTGTGTGGACCTGTACACAAAAGGTCAATGTGGATGTTGAGAGGCACTTGAAATTTTTGAAGGCTTTGGTTAGACAAAGAGCACATCCTGAGGGTTATATGGTGGAGGGATATATGGTATACCCGGACAAGATTGTACATTCTTGAATATCTTCCTAAGTTTGCAACAAAGATCATGTAGGTGCATTTGGGATCCCAATTCCATTAACAAATTTGAAGGGGAGTACCTGATGGGGAAAGGTAGATTGAGGAAAGTGAGAGGTAATTATAAGATGGTCATGGAGATTAATTGGAATACATTTTACATATGGTTTTTATATATATTGTACTTATTTAATTTTTAATCTTTACTATACATCAATTATAAATTAAGGTCGTATACTGTGGTATTTAACTAATTATACGTCGTTTGTAAATTTCAAAATTTTTTGATACAGTTGGTCGAGAGTGGGATGCACTACATTTATGCGTGTAAACAATCTTGATTGGATGATGTTATGGATTGAATAACGTCAACAATGCAGTAGCATTAACATGGGAAGGTGTGGCTGTTGGTTAAAGAAGCTCATCGCAATGGAGATTCCAATGTTACACCAAGGGAAATTAATTTAGCATATGATTTAAGAGATAAACAGGTACGTATAAATATATTAATCACCCATATTATTTAATTATTTTCAATTATATAGATGTATATATATGTTGAGTTTTTTTTATTTGCATACATTCGGCCAAGAATAAATATGTTTATCAATTGATGATATTGCAATAATTTTTACATGTTTGACATATTATAGGTGAAACACCACAAGGCTATGAGGTGCAATGGTCATACATTTTGAATCAAAAAGTTGGATGACACGAAGAAAACTTGTGATTCTGGGAGGTGACTAATGTTTCATCTAGAAGCGACATACATCTAAAAGTCTCAAAAAATTGATACTATGGGATTTTGGATGATGTACTTGAGTGTGACTTTAAGTCCTTCAAATTAGTTTTGTTTCTCATCCTATGGTACATGCTACGATTGAATGAAAATGATCCTGAGAGAATTGTTATTGAACATGATAATGGATTTACCATGGTTAATACAAGGTTGATCGAGTGAGCAGGAAATGAGCCCTATGTTCTTCCAAGTCAATGTGAGTAGGTATTTTACTCAGAGGTTCCAGGTAAACCAGGTTGGTCATTTGTTGTTAGACATGATCCAAGAGGAAGGCCGGTAAAGTATAATGTGGTGGAAGAAGAAGATACCGAAGAACTAGAAGATGATGTAGATGATGATCAGGATCAATAGTTAGTTGATTATGTCCCTGATGAAGATGTCGAAGAGGAGGAACTAGATTATGATGATGTAGGAGTTAATGTTCATGAAGATGATATCCATGTGGATGATAACATTATTGAAACTGATATCGATGACGATGATGATGATATGACCAATCCTTACAATGTTGAATCTAGATCGATGATATAGACAAAGAGTTGGATGAAGAAGATCAAATGACATTGAAATGCCGAGTTATGTGATTATATTATCTATTTGATATTAATTTCTTGATAGAATTATATTTGACTTATGTGGTTACATAATTAATTCATGATGTTTTTTAATTTTTATGCCATTACATAATTAATTTAATGATGTACTTTTAATGTTTGAAAGCTCAAAAAATTAAAACATTTCAATAGTGATGTTAACAACCTTGAAATTAGTGTGTTTTATGTTTCATGTGATCATAAAAGATTAAAAAGTCAGTTGTAGAGGTGGTTGTTCAGTGGTTGACATGTAAAGGCCTTTAAAAGGCATAAAGTGATCATTGTAATGGTTGTTGATGGTTGAAGATTTAAAATACAAGCTCTTGACATTTGAAAATCTATGCTTTTCTTCAAAATTTTTGTATTTTTCTTGTTATGCAACACTGTACAGTCACATGCAACCATATTTTGATGTGAAATGAATTCTAGGTGATGAAGATATGTGTTATCTTTGATTTGAGTCTAATTTGAGGGCTTAAGGCATTGATTTGAGTTAGAAAGCTTCATTTCTTTGCATACAACCCAGTTACCCTATTTTTGAGGTTTTTGTAGTCCAAATATGATATAAAGGGGCTCTTACACTTTTTTTGATTACTGTAGCTTGTGTAAGAGGCCCCATGGATACTATTGCAATTGTAGGATGTATGAATAGGGCATAATATGAGAAATAAAGGTATAGCTGTTGTCCTCAAGAGTTTTGTGAAGAAAAGCACGTGAAAAGAGAGGTACTTTATGGCCCGATGCTTGTTTGCTCCTTCATTTTCTATAAGAAGGTTTTCAATGCCAGAAGTACAGGTTAGCAAGTTAGATTTTTTTTGGTCAAGTCTAGGTAGAGTTGCAGAGCAAATTGTAAAGTTTGATGGTTATAAGGAAAAAGCAATTTAGGTTTTGAGTCATTCTCTAGTAGGTTTTGAATTCATGGGGATTTGATGTTTTATGACAATACTAGCATTTGAACTGAAATGATTAATTAAAACTCATGTTTGTCCATTGTACATGCATATCTGAATTTTGAATAAGATAATCAAGGGTTGTCTCGTTCATCTCACTGTTGTGGTGTGTATAATTTTTGTTTTGGCTTTAATTCAAGGAATTAATTGAAAATTTTAAATGGGGATTTTAGGTGGATATGTTCTGTATAAGGATTTGATAAGTAGTATTGGGTTAGAATACATGTTGATGAAATTGTAAAGCAATGTTCCCAAGGATCTTATATGTTATGTGTTAAATCTGTCATAAACCCTTAGATGTTTATGAATTTGACTCCCTTAATGGATATATGGCACTGATGTAAGTTGTACTAATTTGTATGGTTCAGTATTTTGTTTTTCTTACTCTAAATACTTGCTACAAATTGCAAATAAAATGACTATTTTACACCGGGAATGTTGTAGTTATCTCTTACGCTTCAAATAGTTGGGATATTACTGGATGAACAACCAATTCTATTCAGTATTATGCTATTATGTTGAGCTATTAAATAAGATTATCTGTTGTTGTTAATGTTGTTTACGATAATGATGTAGAGGTTGTAAATGCATTAAGGGATCTCCCTCCCAGGTCTTGTAGAGCCCAAAGTGTAGGAGATATTTAAAATCCTCGTTAGTTGGTCCAGGTCCTTCAAGCTACCCTTGATTGGAATTGGAAATTCCATAGGTAAATAAGAAGACCAACCTAGTTATAGTAAAAAATACCAACAGGCAGAGGGGAGAGAGATAGACGGATTCAGTGAGAGAGAGAGGGAGGAGTGGAGAGAGAGGGTAGAGGTTAAGGTAGAGGGGAGGGAGATGGGCATGGGGAGGAGTGAGAGACTCTGAGAGAGGAGAGGGGCAGGAAGGAGACTCTGAGAGGGAGGGAGGGAGTAGGAGAGAGATGAGGGTAAAGGGTTGCTGCAGAGGTAGAGGGTTTTAAGGGGTTTAGAGTTTATGGGTTAATGGTTTAGGTTTAGGTTAAAGGTAGAGGGAGAGATAGAGGGAGGGAGTGGAGAGAGAGACTGGGGCACCTTGGGTTTCCATGCCTCTTTGAGGCCTTCTTTGTTTTTTTGTTTGATGTCAAGTTGAATTTGATGTAATAAGGTCCTAAGGACCATCTTAAATTCCTTTCAATATGTTTTCTAGGCTTTTTGTTGAGTTTTGGTCTTGGTGTTAAGTTTCTATGTAATAACAAGGTCTCCATCCTCATTTTGTAAGCTTGGTGCACCTTGGAAAATTAAAGAATCAAAATGCCATTATGCAACCAGGTAATTGAGGGGAGTTGCCTTGATGATTTCAAGTGGTTGTGGTGTCCTTTAACACCTTTTGAAGCCTCATTTAAATTGGGCTTATAGGAAGTAGTGTGCATTGCCTTAACTAGGCAATTAAGAGACTAAAGTGAAGTTTGATTAGTTCTAACATGTAACTAATCAAATTTTCAGTTGGAGAACATTGGGAAAGGTTGTTAGAAGTTGAAATAAGCCTCTCATGGTCGAGGCATGACTGATGAAACACGTTTTTTGAAGTTCTAATGAAAAATTGCTTGTTTTCTGGAAAAATCTGTGTAAAAATTGCTGCTAAAACGCGTGGTACGGACGTTGTACGGACTGTACGGGTACAAGACTGATATGGTTGGAAAGAGGGAAGAACTAGCTTTCATTTGGCGTTGATTTGACAAGATTTCATTGAGTGTAGCAAAAGTTATAGCCGTTTTAGCAGAAGCAGGTCTGAAACCCTCAAAACAAGGGTTTTGGTTGAAAAATGGCTCTTCCTTCCATCTCCACATTGTAAAAATGATGATTCTCAGTGGGATGGAAGGTACTTGTGTAAATTTTCATATTTCCTTTGTTCTAGAGAATGGAAAGGTGTGTGGAGGACTTTGTGCATTGAACTAGGTCTGGCATCTTCATGTGACAGGCCTAATTGGTGAAGCAAAAAGTGAGTTTTGCTTGTTTTGTGTGGATTTTTCTTAAAGAGGCACTTAGGAATGTTGAAAATGGTTGTAATTATCCTGTAGGAGTCTAAGTCAAGGCTTTGGGGTGAAGGGGAGAGCCTAGGTAATCAAAATCCTGTTGTGATCAGCAAATTAAGCCTCTTGGGGACAGTGATACATTGGTCCATGGTTGTTCTTCCATCCACTGTCAAAAGGGGAGACTTTGGGGTCTTGTAGAGGCATATCATAGTTGCCTAAATTTAGTAGTTTGAGCCTGGTATAGGCTTGTGGGTGGATTTTATTTAGACTGTCCTCTCAGGCAGTGTTACAAGCATTCAAGGCTAAAGAGACCTAGTGGTATGAGTAATGAACAAATGGAGTTTCCTAAGTGCTAATTAGAATGTTGTGGCATATTTTGGTCATTTGGAACTTGTTCAAAGTAATTCCAAACCCTTGGTTGTGTTGAGTACAAGAACCCTAGGTGAGTTGGGTCATTTCCTTGAAGGAGTAGTGGATTGACAAAGTCCAATTAAAGGGGTATTTGAGAGAAGTTGTGCTAAGTTTGTGGTTTGATCATTTAGTTGATCATTTGAAGAAGCTTCCCCTGCTCACTCTGCATCAAAGTGGTATCAGAGCCACATTTGATTGTGAGAGTTTAATTAGTGAGTTGAGGTGTGCAAAGAACAATGCCTCCAAAAGGTGCAAAAGGTGGGTCTGCAGTTGCAAGGGAAATGAAGGCCATGAGAGATAGGATAGAGGCCTTAGAGAAGAAGAGAGGGGTTACTGATGAGGACAGTACCTCTGAGGATGAAGTGGAGGAAGGAGGTGAAATCCCTTCACAAGAAGAAAGGTTGGACCCTCAGGAAAAGAGGTTCATTGGTGCCTTGCAATCCATAAGAGCAGAATCATCTGATGTGAAGATTGACATACCAATGTATGGGGGAAAGATGAATGCAGAGGCATTATTGGAATGGGTGGATGCCTTAAACAACTATTTTGAGTACAAGGAAATGGCAGAAAATAAGAAAGTTAAGTTTGCTAAGACTAAATTGAATGGGGCTGCTTTGACTTGGTGGAACTACCACCAAGGAGAAAGAGTGAAAGAGGGGAAAAATATGATTTCCTCTTGGGACAGAATGGTGAGCAGATTGAAGGCACAATTTTTACCAATAGATCATGAAGTGCAAGTGTTTAGGAAACTACAAAGCCTAAAGCAAAAGGATATGGATGTAGCAACCTATACTGAGGAGTTTCACAAACTCAGTATGAGGTGTGGTCATGTAGAGAATGACAATGAGAAAGTGGCTAGATACTTGAATGGCCTAAGGTTTGCAATCCAAGATGAGATGAGTCTTGTGACTCCTAAAACAGTAGAAGAGTGCTTCCAAATAGCATGCAAGGCAGAGGAGAAGTTAAAAAGAAAGCAAGAGCAGCAAGGAAGAGGAAGAGGCAGAAATTTCAAGGGAAGAGGCAATTTTGGTGGTAGAAACCAATCACAAAGGCAACAAGGGGAGTCAAGTGGAAGAGAGGAACAAAGCCAAGAATCAAGAGGAGGATTTAGAGGTAGGAGGTCTAATGGAAGAGGCAGATTTAATGGAAGAAGTTCTGGTTCATTCTCTGGAAGGTGCTACACATGTAACCAGTTTGGACACCCATCTTTCAAGTGTCCTGAAAAGAAAGCTTCAACCTCTCAAGGTGCAGATAGGAGGAACCAATTGGTGCAAGAGGAGGATGCACAAAGTGTAAATTCACCTTCTAGGCCTGCTGATCCTGAATTTGGAGAGAGCTTGATGATGAGAAGAACACTTCTCAAGGTGCCAAGTGCCAAGGAGCCACCACAAAGAAAGTCCTTGTTTAGGACTTCATGCAAATCTCATGGGAAGGTATGTAAGGTAATTGTAGACTCTGGTTCCACTGATAATTTAGTGTCTCTTGAAATGGTTGAGAAGTTAAAACTAAAAAAAATTCCTCATCCTACCCCATATAAGGTGTCTTGGTTGAATAAGGGCCAACAAGTGCTTGTTAATGAACAATGTTGGGTAGAATTTCAGATTGGGGAGTATAAGGACAGAATTTTGTGTGATGTCACACCCATGGATGCTTGTCATTTTCTCTTAGGATGCCCTTGGCAGTATGATAGGAAAGCCCAACATGATGGAGAGAAGAATACTTATACAATAACAAAAGATGGACACACTTTCACTATGAGACCTTTACCGGATGAAGGAGTAGATAAACAACTTGAGTCTAACATCATGGTGGTAGGTGAGAAAGAATTTTTGCAGACCTTAAAGGAAGAGGGAGGTCTAGGGTTTGCCTTGGTTGTTAAGCCAAAATGCAGGTCTGTTTTGTCCTCAAACAAAGAGAAACCCATACCTAGTGAAGTCCAAACTTTGTTGGAGAAATACAAGGAGATTGTAGTGGATGAATTGCCTAGTTCCCTGCCTCCAATCAGAGATATAAGCCACCATATTGACCTGATACCAGGTGCTACATTTCCCAATAAGGCTGCCTACAAGATGACACCAGCCCAAAATGAAGAGATAGCAAAGCAAGTGCAAGAGTTGTTGGATAAGGGCCTAGTGAGGAAGAGTTTAAGCCCTTGTGCTGTTCCAACTGTACTAGCTCCAAGAAAGGATGGTAAATGGAGATTATGTACTGATTCAAGAGCCATAAATAGGATAACCATCAGATATAGGTTTCCTATGCCAAGGATGGAGGATCTTATGGATTGTCTAGCAGGAGCTCACTACTTTTCAAAGATTGATTTGAAAAGTGGGTATCACCAAATTAGGATTCATGAAGGGGATGAATGGAAGACAGCTTTCAAGACCAATGAAGGTCTTTATGAGTGGATGGTGATGCCTTTTGGTTTATCTAATGCTCCCAGTACCTTTATGAGGCTAATGAATGAGGTATTGAAACCGTTTATTGGAAAATTTGTTGTGGTTTATTTGGATGACATTCTTGTTTTTAGCAGGACCAAGGAGGAGCATTTGGAGCATCTTGGACAGGTTTTAAGAAGGTTGCATGAAGAAAAGTTGCTGATCAACTTACAAAAATGTGAGTTCATGAAAGAAGAATTGGTCTACCTTGGGTTTGTTATCTCACAAGGCAGTTTGAAAATGGATCCATCAAAGGTTGAGGCTATTCTTAATTGGCCAACACCTAAGTCAGTAGGTGATGTAAGGAGTTTTCATGGCCTAGCAAGCTTCTACAGGAAGTTCATCAAGAGTTTCAGCCATATTTGTGCCCCCATCATTGATACAATCAAAGGAGAGAAGAAGGGTAAGTTCCAATGGACCAATGAAGCAAATGAAAGGTTTGAGTACTTGAAGAAAAAGGTATCACAACAACCTATTCTTGCTCTTCCTGATTTTAATAAAGTCTTTACTATTGAGTGTGATGCAAGTAATCAAGCAATAGGTGCTGTTTTGAGTCAAGAAGGCAGACCGGTTGCATTTTTTAGTGAAAAACTAAATGAAGCCAAAAGAAAGTACTCTTCATATGATCTTGAATTGTATGCTATGGTCCAAGCTTTAAAGAAATGGAGGCACTACTTGTTACCAAGGGAGTTTATAGTATTCACTGACAACCATGCTCTTAGTTTCTTGAATGGATAGGAAAAATTGAACCAAAGGCACATGAAGTGGGTTGAATACCTACAAGCATATACATTCTCCATAAAACATAAGAAGGGGCAAGCTAATAAGGTTGCAGATACCCTTAGTAGAAGGGTCATGATGGTTCAAGAAGTGCAACTACAAAGTGTGGGCATAGAAGCTCTCAAAGGTATGTATAAGGAGGATGAAGATTTCAAGGCTGCTTTTGAAGTTTGTTCTCAATTTTCTGATGCTTTTCACAGTGATTATGCTGATTATGTTTTGCAAGATGGTCTATTGTTTAAAGGGGCTCAATTGTGCATTCCCAAGTGCTCTATGAGGGAGAATATAATAAAGGAAAAGCATAGTGGGAGTCTTGGAGGGCACTTTGGACTTGACAAAACTTTGGAGCAGGTTAGGAGATTCTACTTTTGGCCTAAAATGCAGATGGATGTGAGAAGGTTTGTGGAAACTTGCACCATATGTCAAAGAGCAAAGGGGACCACTTCAAATGCTGGTCTTTATCAGCCTCTACCAATCCCAAGTAGGCCTTGGGAGAGCATAAGTATGGATTTTGTCTTAGGATTGCCTAAGACACAAAGGGGGGTGATAGTGTGTTTGTAGTAGTTGATAGATTCAGCAAAATGGCACATTTTATTCCTTGTAGATGCACTAGTGATGCCTCTAATATTGCAGGTCTATTTTTCAAAGAGATTGTGAGAATGCATGGCATTCCTATGAGCATTGTATCTGATAGGGACTCCAAGTTCATAGGCCACTTTTGGAGGACCTTGTGGAGGAAATTGGGGACTAATTTGCAGTATAGCTCAGCCTACCATCCTCAAACGGATGGAAAACAGAGGTAGTTAACAGATCACTTGGTAATCTTTTAAGATGCTTGACAAAAGAACATGGTGTGCAATGGGATTTGGTGTTGCCACAAGCAGAGTATGCTTATAATGACTCCATTAATAGAAGCATTGGAAAAACTCCCTTTGAGGTTGTGTATGGGATGAATCCAAGGGGGATCTTTGAGTTGAGAGATCTGAAAGGAATGGAGAAGAGGAGTGCTGAAGGTGAAGAGTTTGCTATGGCAATGAAGTCTATTCATGATCAAGTGAAGGAAAATCTCAAAAAGAGTGTAGAACACTACAAAGAGAGGGCAGATTTGAGGAGAAGGAATGTTCAATACAAGGTGGGAGATCTGGTTTTTGCTTATTTGAAGAAGGAGAGATTGCCTAAAGGAAAATACACCAAGCTGCAAATGAAAAAAATAGGCCCTTGCAAGATTATTCATAAATTTGGGCAAAATGCATATGAGATAGCACTCCCTCCTGGGGTGGCTATCTCACCCATTTTTAATGTTGCTGATTTGTACCCATTTAAGGGATCTTTGGATGCAGGTACAGGTGTGGAAACTAATGAAGATTGGGTGCAGGACCTTCCACCATCTAAACCCTTGAAACTTGAAGCCATTCTAGACACCAAAGAGGTAAAGAGGACAAGGAAAAAAGTATATAATGAGTATCTTGTTAAATGGCAGGGTCTTCCACTTGAGGATGCAACTTGGATGACTGAAGAGGACATCAAACAACATGGTACTACTTTGCAGCAACTGATCTCAGGTGGTACTTGAGATCTCTTCCACCCCGGGTGCATGGTGCAGGGGCACCTTGGGTTTCCATGCCTCTTTGAGGCCTTCTTTGTTTTTTGTTTGATGTCAAGTTGCATTTGATGTAATAAGGTCCTAAGGACCATCTTAAATTCCTTTCAATATGTTTTCTAGGCTTTTTGTTGAGTTTTGGTCTTGGTGTTAAGTTTCTATGTAATAACAAGGTCTTCATCCTCATTTTGTAAGCTTGGTGCACCTTGGAAAATTAAAGAATCAAAATGCCATTATGCAACCAGGTAATTGAGGGGAGTTTCCTTGATGATTTCAAGTGGTTTTGGTGTCCTTTAACACCTTTTGAAGCCTCATTTAAATTGGGCTTATAGGAAGTAGTGTGCATTGCCTTAACTAGGCAATTAAGAGACTAAGTGAAGTTTGAGATTAGTTACGTAGACGCATAAAAATTAACAAGTTGACATTGTGCATCTAAGTCTGACTACCGACATCATTTCATCCTAAATCATTCCCTAACCTAACCATTTAATTGAATATCTTTATTTGATTAAATTCATTTGTTTTCTTCTCTTAATTAAACAAATCATGTGTTTGATTAAGTCTCTTAAATCATTCTCCATCTCTTTTAATTAAATAATTAATTTTATTTAACTAATTAAATCTCTAAAGTCTATCTATTAAATTGAATAAATTAAAATCTTATTTAATTTAATCTTACTTCAATCTCTTTAATTAAATAATCAAAACATATTTATTTAATTAAACTCATTAAATCATTTTCTCTCTTGTTTGATTTAAATTAATCCAAAAATCTAAGTCAAAACAAGTCAAACTTCCTAATCTTCATTAAATTGATTAAATCTTGATTGAATCTAATCTAATCTTCAAAATCCTCTAGCTTTTCCCACTTGCACAAATAAATCAATTTATTGATTTATTAAATCTTCATTTTCCCTCAACAAAGCATCTTTTGGAGGAATATTCTTCTATTTCAAATTCAAAATTTGAATGACATGTCCTTCCAACATGTCATTTACTCTCTTACAAGTCCTTCCAACAAGGCATTTGCTTCTTCTTACATGTCCTTGCCTTGGGCCAAGTGGCATTTAATGCAATTTTCTTTCCCCCTCTTACATGTCTTTTCTTAAAATTCAAATTCAAAAAATGCATTTATTGGCACATT